>JBCEWC010002017.1:30000-35000 GCA_038996855.1 Solanum aculeatissimum
CCTTTTTTCTGTTAGACCAATCACTATTTGAACTAAAAGAATACTATACTTCTCTGGTTTGTACTTCATTATTTATTATTATAATTATATTATAATAATATTATATTATAATTATAATAATATTAAAAATTATATTAAATTATAATTATATTATATAATTATATTAAAAAAAATGATAAATTTTTTTTTTATTATTATATTACATTATTTTACATAATCATACATAAATAATTAAATGTATTAAGTATTAATTAATTGTATGTAAAAACAATATAGTAAAAATAATATAATTTAATTAATAAAGTAATATAAATAATAAAGCAATAAATGTATGTAATATAATTAATAATGTAAATGTATAGTATATAATGAAATTAATGGGATAATGGATAATTAATGAGATAATGGGACATTATTTATGAACCATAAAAAAAATTTTTAAAATTATATAGAATCGTGAAAGTAGGAAAAGTCTTTCGGATCTAATCATACCATTACGTTATTACATTACTTATATTTATATTTATTTTATATTGTATTGACAATTCCGAAAAACTGATCATACTATGATCATAGTCTGGTGGTGGTCGGGCGGGTATGCCCCTATCGTCTAGCGGTTCAGGACATCTCTCTTTCAAGGAGGCAGCGGGGATTCGACTTCCCCTGGGGGTAGGGTACTGCGAAAGTAAGCTGATCGTGGATTATCAATTATCAAAAAACCTATATCATATAAAATATAATTATAAATATATAATAAATATATATATATAATTATTAAATATATAATTATAATATAATTGATATTGATTCTTCCTGGGTCGATGCCCGAGCGGTTAATGGGGACGGACTGTAAATTCGTTGACAATATGTCTACGCTGGTTCAAATCCAGCTCGGCCCAAAAATTCGCCGCTTTCTTTTGAGTATGATATAACCAATTTATTTTCCATAAATGCCCAATCCTATATGGAAGAATAAAGAAAAGAGTTGAATTTTTGTTGTTTTTTCTTTTTCTCATTGAAAGATTGATAATCAATCTTGTAGCAATAAAAAGAATCACAGGATTACTAGTTAAACCGTGTTATTCTTACTATATCACTAGATAGAGTATAGTCCATATCTATTCTATGTGGATATCCATATATCATTCGTGTCTATGTTACAACACAGCAAATAGAATGCTCTTATGATAACACAAGAATATGTATGCTGTACATCCCGCTGGGATTGTAGTTCAATCGGTCAGAGCACCGCCCTGTCAAGGCGGAAGCTGCGGGTTCGAGCCCCGTCAGTCCCGAACTAGGATCCGACGATCCGATGAATTTATCTCTCTATTGCCCCGACAAAAAAAGGGGGGACAGGGAGCAAGATCTAATTCCATGTAGGGATCTTTATTTCTTTTTTTTTTTTATTTTATTTTGCATTTATCATCAATACGGCAATTTCCGCTTCTTTTACTAGTATCGATTCACAAAAAACTTAGCTTATAGTTTAACGCGTCATTTTTTCTATTGCACTTCTACTACTTGGGTCTATAGCCAATGGAATACCGGTCATATGATATCTCATCAGATAATTAATTGTATAAGTCTAAGGAAAGATATTGTATAAGGAAGAGGGCCGTTTATAGAAAAGAGTGTAAAAGGATGATAAATTCAGTGGGATTCTTTATCGGATCAGGAATCCCATTTTTTACTTGGTATGGATAAAAGATCTTCCTATGTTATACTATTACTATTCAATTCTCGACGATGAGTCGATTTGATAGATTAGATATTGTTATTCATAACATTGATCCGATTCAGTATCATTAGGATGCAATTCATCCCATTTAATTTACAGCAGTCAAATTTCTCATCTCTATGGGATTAGATCCCGAGTTATTGCGAAGAAAAAAAACAATAAGATTATGGAAGTAAATATTCTCGCATTTATTGCTACTGCACTGTTCATTCTAGTTCCTACTGCTTTTTTACTTATCATCTATGTAAAAACAGTCAGTCAAAATGATTAAGTTGACTGATACTTTTATTACTTCTTATCAATGATTGAAGAAAAGAAAGGGATTTAAACTCCAAGTCTTAAATAAAATGATCGGACTGGATCGACAGTATCTGAGATAGTATGGTAGAAAGAATTAAACTATATAATATAAATATAAATCTTTCTACCACACTATCTAGTATTGTAGACTATCCATTATAATATAAATTTTTATACAGATATAGGTTTGATAACATAGATCAATCTTCAATACGTCTGTATGTATTATTTATGTAAATATAATATGTAAAATAGCACTCCAATTCTATTTATATTTATTTCGTCGCTACAGCCATTTGTATGAATTTTGATCAATCCGAAATAAATAATAATTTAATTGAAGGTCAACTGTTCTATTCTAATTTCTAGGCTTCTTATAATTTTAAATAAGGATCCCGAGATAGATCAAAACAATCAATGTAGGAAGAAAAGTGTGGGTATATTTTATATAAAATTATATAAAAGAAAACGAAACCAAGGAATCCTTTTTCTTTTTTTTTTACCATTCCAAAAAAGTCATTGATTGAGCTATACACAGATGATCCATGAAGTTCTATGGTAACTTCTTCGGATCTGGAAAAGGGGGTAGTAGATTCGTCGATTTGTCATGCTTAAACATGACATTAGGTGAGTCGATAAAGCCTAAATAAATAAAATTTCTAGAAGTCTAAAATGTTAAATGTATGATATGTAGATCGCTCAACGCAAGCAAGATTTTTTATGCGTAGGACCTGTTTTGTTTGGACAACCAACCACTAAGAGTTTACAGTAGAAAGTATGTATCGCTGTAATAGCAGAATAACTTTCTCTTGGAACAGTAAAAGTGTAAAAGTAAAGAAAGAAGGAAACAAATAAAGGAAAAAAGAAAGGTTGCTTGTTTTTTATTGTAATATCTGTAATTCTGGTAAGAACTAGTTCAACAAATCAAAATAGAGAATAGGAAGAGCTTGGTTGGAAAAAAATCCTATCATATGTATTCCGTTGATTTGAGTTTCGAAATACAACTATGGTAATCATTCATTGTTTGCTCGAATGATTATTATTCATTAGTGTATTTTTTTATTCATATTTTACTGTATTACAGCAGAATTTGAAAACAGAGGCATTTTGCTTTTAAACAGTTCGTAAAACAACAATCAATTAAACAATTGATACAATTCGATTACTCAATTAATATAACAGGACTTCTAAAGTCCACTCCTCCCCCATACTACGAGTGAAAGGGAAAATGTAAAGACTACCATTAAAGCAGCCCAAGCGAGACTTACTATATCCATGTGAATTATGTCTCCTATCCTTATGAAATGAAAGAATTATTCCATTATTGATCACTAATCATAGTAGAATCAATGGTGCAGAGTCAAAATGGAATTATGACTTAAGGCTATTGATGAAACAATCCCCAAAATCCATTCGTAACAAGTTCCTATATTACGGTATTTCTGTTAGAATCGGTAAAGTAAAGATTAGTAGAATCGGTAAAGATTAGGCACAAATCAAATACAATATACATGCTTTTGGAATATCAAGTGAATGCTCCTATCCTAATAAAATAAAACATGTAGAAATAGTAAGACTCACTGTTTGTTGACTTTTTTTCATAAGCAAAAAAAAACATACATAAAAATATACCATCAAGGTAGATAACTATAACTATCTATTCTATACCTATATTGTCTCTAAGCCTTACAGTTTCTCTTTCCGTGAAAGAATTGGAAATTCCATGCGATATTTTTTTTTGTAATCTCTTCTGAAAGAAAAATTTGGAATCTTTATTCTATTTCTATAAGGGCCAATCAACCATTGGTTGATTGAGCACTAAGAATTTTTTGCGAGTTTGGAGACAAAGTATCTTTATTCATTTCTTTACACAACTCCTAAATTGATTTCCCATCAGCCTATCCAATTCTATACTGAATCAGTAGACACTAACTACCTTAATAGTGTAGAGTAAGTAATTAAATTAGGAAGATTTGATAGTCTTTCCTATCATCCATTTATAATCCTAGAAGCAAAAATAGAGAGTCCTTTTTGACTCTTTGACTACTAAGATAAGATTTCCGATCTCTTACTCTCGTAGTTCTGAATCTCAGAACTGGCTCTCAATATTTATTTGATTTATCTTATGCCTAGTACAATAGAATAGTACCGGTTTGTTTTGGCCACACTCAGAATACATATTTTGAGAGGAAAAAGTAACAGTCTTTGCTTTTCTACTTTTCTAGAACCTATGTATCATTCTTAAAATCAAGTATTGACAAGGCCTAGGCCTTTACTTTACCTCTGTTTCTGTCGGGTTCGTCGATTTGGGTTTAGATCAGTAGGATAAGAAATCTCGAGTTTTTTGTTGATCAGGCGACACCCAGATTTGAACTGGGGATAAAGGATTTGCAGTCCCCCGCCTTACCACTTGGCCATGCCGCCAAAACAATAGAAATGGATAGAAATTGGAAATTATATTATACTTATTCCTAAAATTTTCTTAATTTTTGGGGGGATTACTGACGTTTGTTTCTTTCTTATTTGATTTGGATCCTGAATTCCGTTGTACTTATCCTTTTCTAAAAAATAATTCCTCTTTTTTATTGGATCTAATTGAGATCATTTTCTTCAATTGATTCTATCTTCATACATATTTATACCATTTAAATTAAAAACTTTTCCTTTCTTTTCAAAAAGAGTCAAAAGAGAAAAAATGGATTTATGACTGAAAAATTCAGGGCAAATTGAACCATTAACTATACTATTAACTTTGAATTAATGAACGATTTTGAAATTTGCATTTTAAATTGTATTTCTTTAATTTAATGACAACAAAAATCAAATTGATTTACTACTAATTTACTACTAATCAGTATCAATATAAATTATAAATATACCAATCAATATAAATATAATAATTATAATATATAAAAATATAAAATATATATAATATAAATATAAAAAATAAATGAAATAT
>JBCEWC010002018.1:0-36828 GCA_038996855.1 Solanum aculeatissimum
CCCCAAAATGATCCGTTTTGCATTCGGCCACTTAATCTCAACACATGGCTACCAAGTTTCAACCATGACTAGTATAAAATCATACAATATCAATCATAAGGAGTTTCGGAAATTGTCGGGTTGTTACAGAGGCTCACCCTCAATATATAAGTAAAGAAAAAATAAGAACAACACTAGGTATATAAAAGGTGGCTATTGCTCTTGAAAAAAAGGGTTCACCACAAGAAAATAGCTTCAAGAAAATCACTCGTCGTGCAAAGGTAGATAGAGGTCATCTTCGGTTCCTACATGGTTAGAACATGTAGAAAAGAGTATGGGTTAGCACAATAAAGCACTAACTATGCAGGCATCCAAATGCATATGCACGTGAACCTATAACGACCTATATGGCAAGGGCACATATATAGAAGTGAATATAAGAAAGAATAATATGTCAATATGCCATGATGATCATGATGCATGAAATTCCATAATGCTTAGTATAGAGGGGATGGAATCATAATAAACATCTAAATCCATGTGAGCTATAACATGAACTTGCCCAATGAGGCCTCCTATTGGATCGGACAAGATTACTTGCCAAAGGTAATCTACACCACACCTTACGGGCCTCCCATTTTGGTGTGATGGCCACCTTTCTTACGGGTCTCCCATTTTGGAAGGATTTACCTAACATAGCATATCATATCATATCATATCAAAGAATACCTTATAGGCCTCCCATTTCGGTAGCAACTTATGGTGGCACATAGTTTCGGGAAAGGAGTGGGACCCTTGGGGATAGCCCACTTAATACTCAAATCCTTCTCGGTACTAAGTCATCATCCCACAAGAACACGTATACATATACATTTTTTTAAAATGGAAACTTGACACTTGAACATCAAATCATGTATACTTGGGCTTAGAAGTCAAACATACTTTCAATACTCTTATTGATACTTAACAAGAGTCAAACATATTTCATAGTCATGCATCATGGTCTAAAAACTCCAAACAAACTTTCATGTGAAACTTCATGCATAAGAGTAGCTCCATACTAGTCATATCATATTGGTGCAAGCTCCTATGTTGCTCAAAGAGCCATATCATAGACTTAGTGTGATCACAACTTAGCCATAACCCATACTTGATCAAAATCATAGTCATACACATTTTTGGGACTTAGCCCACATCAAAACCTTCTTGAAAATCCATGATCATGCATGCAAATGTCATGAGAAACAATGAAAACAACATGGATACTAGAATTCATACTTTAAATTCAAATCAAGAGTAATTGATATGAAATTCCAGATAAATCAACACTTAAACCATCATTAAAACATTACCCATGCATAATTCAAGAGTAAAAGGACATGCATAACTTAACTTCATCAAATCCATTGAAGCTTCATAGAATTGAAACTTAAATTAACAGTAAATCACCTAATTGCTACAGCCCACAATCCAATTCAATTAAATAGTTCAAAATTTAGAGAACCCAACATTAAAGAAATCTTAAAATCATAAATTAAAAAGGAGGGTTCTTGGGTCTTCATGGATGAAAGGAAATCCATGAATCAAACCCACATACCTTAAAATTGACCAAGAGAATTGAAGAATTTCACAACAAGGATGATCCTCCCCAAATTTCTTCAAGATTTCATAAATGGAGGTCAAGAGAATTGAGAGAATTTCAAATTGGATTGAATAGTGTTAGAATGGATGAAAAAGGTTTAGGATAAGGTTTAGGGGGGTTTAGGGGACCTTAGAAAGCCTAAAAGGGGAATAGGATCTAATCAAATTACAAATTAACCATTAATGAAATAGAATAATTGACTGAAATAGTGTCTCACGGAAGGCTACAGTACCCGTCCAGTGGTACACGGTCCGTGTACCTGACCGTCTTGTTTGCCTTGGCCTCGTCTTCGGCTTGAACTCTTGGGGGACTTTCTGGAACACTTCACGGAGTAACTCACAGACTATGTGGCTGTACACGGACCATGTACTGGTACATGGGACCACACATGGCCCAGAGTTCATCCCCACAATCATTCGAAGTTTCTGCCCCACTTCACGGGACCCCCTCATGGGCTATGATGTGTCTCACAGATCGTGGGGTGGTCCATGGGACTTGCCTTGGCCCTTGGATGGGGTACTGACAACCAATAGCTCACTGTACCATCATAGGAGCACCCTTATAGACCTTGGACCCTCAAACGGTCCGTGGTTCAGCCCTTAGCCCGTTTTCCGAACAGCGTCCTTTCAATAATAGGCAGTCTCACTATTTTTGCCATATCTTTCTCATACGAACTCTGAATTGAGTGAAACCAGTTGCGTTACGAAAATAACTCAACGAGCTTCAATTGGATATATATATTCCCACATGGTTTATCCCGTACTAAAAGTTATGATCTCTCAAAGTACACTGTCCAACCGACTTCACCATCTCCCAAAAAGGTCCGTTTTGAATTCGGACACTTACATTCAACCCATGGCTACCAAAACTTAACCACAACATGATTAAAAATATCCCTGACCAATCATTACCAAGTTCAAAATTTTTTGGATCGTTACATCCTGTGTGTAGTGAACATCGGGATTATAATTAGTAGCCTGATTGGTCTTAAATGTCAGTTATGGTGCCTTACCATCTATGTATGACATGTTATGTGGTTTGATGATCTTCATGCATATTTTTACTAAGGAATTGAGCATTTATGACATATTGAGCTTATATTTGTTGTTTACAATTATTCATATTGTTTCATTATGGCTTATATTCCTTGTTACATTACACCCCGAATACTTAGTATATTCCAAGTACTAACGCATACTTTTTACTACATGATCTAATCATATAGGAACCGGAGCTCCTATTCATCCTCCTCCTCCTCTATATGTCTGTACGATTAAATTGAAGATTTTCTTTCGTGAGTCCTCCACTTTGGGGACAATAGCCATTTACTTTCATGCTTATTTAAGGCTTTTCTATTTTTGGATAATAATCTTTTGAGGGTGAGCCTGGGAGATGTCTTGGCTTCAGTTTTATTCGTATTAGAAGTGTTGTTGGATATGTGGATATATATTTTATGAGCTCAACTCTTGTTATATTTATGTATTACGAAAGACTCTCTTAGTCCCATATTCCCTTTTTATACTTGTTTTATCTTGCTGTTGGAGATAAAAGTCCTAAGTCCCTAATTGCCTCCATAGTATGAGTCATACTTACCCACCCCATAGACTGTATTTGTAATGTGTTCCATGCTAATCCTCTTCCTTATGAAATCACTATAGCTTGAGTCCAAAGCCTTATTTCCCCTAGAATTATGTGATTGTTCTTTACATTTTACTTCCGCAACCAAGGATGTTCCATGCATGCTTTAGAGTATTATTTTGGGTACCTTTGGGTTCCCCATTCACTGTGTTACACTTAGGCCTTAGGCTTGGGTCATGATAGTTATTTCCTATATAAATGCCTATTAGTTGATCGAGAAGGGGTGTTTGTCATATTTAGAGCATGTTCGGGTTGTTTCTTAGGAGTCCTCATTATTGGAGACCACCAGGGTTGCTAGAGAGTTTATGGATATAATCTTGACTTATTTGCATGGTGTTCCTCTAGATCATGATATAAACTTTGCTATTGATGTAGAGTTGGGCAATAATCCCATTTCTATTGCCTCTTATAGGATGGCTCCAACTATGTTGAAGGACTTGAAGGAGAAATCAGACGATTTGTAGAAGAAAGACTTTATTCTTCCGAGTGTATCCCCTTGGGGTGGTCCTATCTTATTTGTGAAGAAGAAGGATAGTACTATGCATATGTGTATTGACTATAATAAGTTGATCAAAGTAACCATCAAGAACAAGTATCCTTTGCCTCGCATTGATGATCTTTTTGACCAGTTTCAGGGTGCCTCCGTATTCTTCAAAATTGATTTAAGGTCCAGCTATCATCATTTGAAAATTTGGAAGTTTTATATCCCAAAGACATCTTTCAAGATCCATTATGGGCATTATGAGTTCGCAGTTATGTCATTCGGGTTGACTAATGCCCCAGCTGCTTTTATAGAGTTGATGAAGCGAGTATTCAAACCCTACTTAGACATCTTTGTGATCGTTTTTATTGATGATATCTTAGTTTATTCCAAGAGTGGGTCCGACCATGTTCATCACTTGAGGACTTTACTCCAAAGGTTAAGAGAAGAGAAGTTATATGCCAAGTTCTCAAAAAGTAAGTTTGGGCTTGTGTTTGTTGCATTTCTTTGGCATGTAGTGACAAAAAATGGTATTATGGGTTATTCGACCTAGGTGGCAGTTGTTCGTGAGTGGTTTAGGCCTACTTCTGTGATTGAGATTCAGAGTTTCATTGATTTGTAGGGGTATTATCGATGTTTTGTTTAGCAATTCTCATCTATAGAAGCGTCGTCGACTAGAATTACTTAAAAGGATGTAGCCTTTTAGTGGACAGAGGAATGTGAGGCGAGCTTTCAAAAACTCAAGGATTTGTTCACTTTAGCACCAATTCTTGCTTTGCCTGAGAAGGGAGTGCTATTTTTTAGTATATTGTGATATTTGTAATGTGGATTTGGGTGGTATATTGAAGCAAAGGGTGAAGGTGATAACTTATGTTTCTTGACAACTGAAGGTAGATGAGAGAAACTACCCTACCCATGATTTAGAGTTGGCTTTGGTGGTATTTGTATTGAAATCGTGGCAACATTATCTTTATGGTGTGAATTGTGAGATTCTCACCGATCATTGGTGTCTCAGGTACATCTTTTCTCTGCCTAATCTAAAGATGAGACAACGTAGTTGGTTGGCGTTTCTTAAGGACTATGGTATCTGTATGCTATATCACCCCGAGAAGGCAAATGTAGTGGCATATTCTTTGAGCCAAAAGGCTACTAGTATGGGGAGTTTGGCATTCTTGAGGGCTGAGGAGAGGCCCTTAGCTTTAAAGGTTCAGTCACTTGCTAGAAAGATAGTTCGATTAGATATTTCACCTCCTCAAAGTATTTTTGCCTTTGTTGAGGCTAGATCTTCCTTGCTTGATAAGATATGTCCTCATTAGTTCGAGGATCCCAGGTTGCACTTGATTCATCACAAAGTGTTAAGGGGTGAAGACATGGTGACTATTTTTCATTCTAAGGGTGTTTTGAGGATAAATAGTAGAGTATGTGCGCCTAATGTAGGGGATTGGGTGAGATTGATATTAGAAAAGACCCATTGTACTAGATATTCCATACATCCGAGTGTGGCAAAGATGTACCATGATCTAAAGCAGCATTATTTGTGGTTCAAGATGAGAAGAGACACAACTGCGTTCGTGGCAAAGTGTTTAAATTGCTAAAAAGTCAAGTATGCACACCAAAGGCCTAGTGGATAGATGTAAAGGATGACCATTCCGGAGTCAAAATATGAGAAAGTGACTATGAATTTTGTTACAGGGTTTCCCATGGCCTTGGGAAAGTTTGATTTAGTTTGGGTAGTGGTTGATCATTTGACTAAATTAGCCCATTTCCTACCGATGAAGATTTGCTACAGCACGGAGCATTTGGCTAGGTTGTATATTCGGGATATTATCAGATTGAATGGAGTGCTAGTGTTTATAGTGTTAGATAGGGGATCTGTGTTCACCTCCCATTTTTGGGGAGCTCTATAGTGTGGTTGAGTACTTGAGTGGATGTGAGTTCGGCTTTCCACCCCCAAGAAGATAGACAGTCGGAGCGCAACATTCAAGTGTTGGACAACATGCTACGGGCTTATGTGATAGATTTTGGGGCCTGGTGGGACCAACATTTACCATTGGAAGAGTTTGCATATAATAACAGTTACCTTTCCAGCATTCTAATGGCACCATTTTAGGGTTTGTATGGCTGGAGATGTAGATCACCCTTTGGATGGTTTGGCTCAGGTTTAGTAGATGTGTTGAGTATGGAACTACTTAGTGATGCCATGGATCAGGTTTGTTTAATTTAGGGTACTCTACTGATAGCTCAGAGCGGGCAGAAGAGCTATGTTTATCGAAGGACTAGGCCTCTTGAGTTCTCTATTGGGGATAGAATTTGGCTAAAAGTTTCACCCATGAAGGGTGTGATAGGATTCGATAAGAAGGTCAAGCTCAATCCTAGATTCATTGGCACATTTGAGATTCTAAGAAGAGTTAGTGAGGTTAGCTATGAGTTGGCATTACCATCGAGATTATCATCCATGCATCCTATATTTTATGTTTCCATGCTCCATTGGTATATTCCAGATGAGTCCCATGTTTTGTCATATAACTCAGTTGAGTTGGGTTCAGACTTGTCTTATGAGGAGGATTCGACAGCTATATTGGACAGGCAGGTCTAAAAGTTGAGGTCCAAGGATATACCTTCAATGAAGGTTTAGTGGCGACACCGCTCTATTGATGAGGCAACTTGGGAGTTGGAGTCAGACATGCAAGCTAGATATCCTAGCCTTTTGAGTCTTTAGGTACTTCTTTCTATTTTATGTTCAAAGATGAACATTATTTTTAGTGGTGAATGATGTAATGACCTGGTCGATCAATTTTTAGCTTATTTGTGAAAATTACTATTTTGTCTTTTCTTCAGTTACTTTGGACCTATTTTGATCTATTTGCATTGTTGGAACTAAGATTATGTGTTTCAAAAATGGAAAATATGAGTTTTGGCATTTTTAAAAGCTTATGTTGTTAAAAAAAGTGAGTTTTTATACCATTATGAGTTTCGGGTATCGGATCAAAGATTTATTAATTCCATTAGTTATGGGAATGTCGAAACTGGTCTAGAAAAAGTTACAGAATTGAATTCAGAGTTAGAATGAAGCTTTTGGGCCCAAATTTATGTTTTTAATTATTCCGGAATAAAAGTTTGACTTTGGTCAACATTCGAAGTTTGGAAGTCGGATCAAAATTCCAATAATTTCAGTAGTTTTAGATGGTAAAACTAACGCTAGAAATAGTCTCGTCATGATATTTGGAATTGTCGAGGGCAGTTTTTATATTTTGAGTTTTAAACTAGTTTATTTGAGTTGTATTGGTAAATGTGGCGATGAGGCCTCGAAATCGATTTTTAATGAATTATTTGAGTCTGGATCGTTGTTTATGGTATGGACACATATTTGATTTGTGTAATTTTGATTTTGAATGAGTTTCGATGGTCCATTCTGAGTAATGATTCTAGTTCTGTATTGTTGGTGCAAGTGTTCTGGTGCAGCCTCTATTTGTTCTCCGCGTACGCACCCAGGTATCTACCTTTGTGGAGTGCACCTGCTCCTTATCCATATTTACAGACAAGCCCTCTTCATTTATGGAGGTCAGTGTTGCAAACCCTCCACGTTCGTGGGCCTGGTTCTGCGTTGGTAAAGCACTGTTGGACCATCCCTTCTGCGTTCGTGAGAGTCCACCTGTGTTCGCAAAGTATATTTTACCAGATCAGTTCTTAAACCTGAGAAACACTATTTTTTTCTCTATTTTCAAAGATTTCAAGCTTTTGGTGCTATTTTTGATGAAGGATTTTGAAGAATTCTTTAGGGTAAGAGTTTCTAACATCCTTTTAATTGATTTCCATGATTTTTATCTTGAATTTCATGATTTTGAATACCTAAAATTAGATTTTTTTAGTCAATGATTTCAAAACTTTAAATGGTAATTTCTCCTTCGATTTGAACACAATTTTAGTGAGATTTTCACCCACGAACTCTATTTTTCATGCAGAACCTGATTTTCAAGTCAAAGTTTGCCCTAATTTTGACTATTTTACCCCTAAGCCTAATTAGTGCAAATATGTGTCTCAAAATTCATCTCTTAATGCATAGTATTTATTTTTTATAGCAATTAATTGATGCAGGGATCATGTGGAGGATTGAGTTGGTTGAAAGCTTGTTCGAGTGTGGTTTTGGCATTGAGGTAGTTTCAACTAACCTTTAAGGGATCAGATATGAGTTATTGGACTTGTTCATATGATAATTATAAGGTCTATACTAATTCATGAGTAGATGGACTGACATGATAAAATTTTAATGGAAATATGATTTTGATTATGCCGAAAATTGAGTAAAGTGTGATCCTATTGATATATTGAGATAGAATCTTGTGAATTGAAACATTTTGGTATATTCATGTGATAATATGAGACTCATGATACTATTTGGGTAATTTTATGGTAATTATATGGTTTTGGATATACTTTTGGGGATCATATGTATAATTTGGGATGAGTGAGGTATGGTATTCTTGGCACACTTGACTATTGATATATTTGGGATGAGTGAGGTATTAGTGTACTCACCCCTACTTTGTTTCCTCCCTGCAGATCGAGCATTGGGACTCTATCAGGGTTTTTGATTCATTCTACTAGAGTTTCCATCCATCTATCCCAGATCTTAGCGATGACTCTCAGACTTTGAGTGTTCATGGATCTTTGAGATTTCTTTTTTGTTACTTTCTATTTAAGACATTGTACTAGACATTATCATACACTATTGTACTTCATTTGAGATAGTTTTATTTACTCTTTCGTACTACTTTAGATGCTCTTGTACTCACGACTCCAAGTTTTGGGATTTCATATTTAATGTTGTGGTTGGTTTCACTTTACGTTATTCTCTTTAGTTGCAATCCAATTTTGGGTCATGACAGGTTTTCCTTATTTATCTAGGATTTTATTTTCTGAGTCTATATATAGGGTTTTTGGTTTTATTTATGCATGAGTATGCACTCTTATTTTCAGTTAGACACTTTTATGTTTTGAGTACTTAGATAAATATATCATGTTCAATTAGTTTGCTACTTGTTCATACTTTTGGATACTTCGTATTGCAATTCAAGTGAAGATTTTGGATTTTCATTCTTCCATTATTTGTTGTAAGTTCTTTATTATGCAAACATCAATCATGATTGAATCTAATACAATGAACATGAGTAGCTAAATACATAACTAGGGTTGTGCGAACCGTGAAAAACTAACAAAGTAAAATCGAATGATTTGTAATCTTTGGAAAGTGTGCATGCGTATATTATATCTTTTCGTGTTGATTTCTTTTTAACGAAGGCCTACGTTAGAACTCGTCTTATTCTTACTTGTCGAACCAAAGGGGTAACAAATGGGAAAATGGATAAATAACAGAGATTTGACGTGATTATACTCATCTACTTAGCTTGAATGGCCCAAAGGATAGGTAAATATGGGACCAGGGTAAGGGTTAGTAATGCATACACTCGTAAATGGCCCAAGTTGCATGGTGAAATTCCTCTATTTGTCGATCCAAGGAATTAGGTGAACGTAACTTACCAGTTCTACATGTTACACACTAAAAGAGGTTATAATTATGAGGTTATACTGCGTTATGAATTTATGGGGAACACAATACCCTAGTTGCATTCTCTTACTGGTTTTGTTCGCTCCAGGACCCCACCCCCTCGAGAGCAAGATGCCGGCCGAGATGGAGCTGGGAGCAAACCTAGACTTTCCTGGGGCTTGCCTTACCTCAACATCTAAATAAATAAAGGGCGGGCGCCGAAAAGGAAGGAACCAGCCCTGCCTCTTCAAGAAAGCTTTGCTTGGTAGGCGCTTGTCTACAATTTGATGTAGGTTTTATTTAATTATAAACTCCCCCCTCCTCTTGAAATAAGATGATTAATAACCTGAAATTGCTTTGACTACTCTAAGTCTAGACTATATTCCTAATGGGATCGACCCTAACAATAATTAGATTCTATATTTCATAGTGACTGCTTACGCTTTAATTGGGACGTGTAATTTGGGTGTGATGAAATTTTGGTGTCATTACCGGGGAATAAGATTTTAGATTAGTTTAGTTGAAGTAATTTAAGATTAATCCTTGTTTTTGTATTTTATCCATTTTTAGTTATTTTTGTTCTTTTATAACATATAGGTCTAGTGTATGCTCAGCACACCCACTCGAGGTAGTCCTTTGACAAAATACAATCCTAAACTACAAAGAACTCTAAGAAGAATGGCCCAAGACAATATTGCTAATACTGTAAAAGATGCAATAGACCTGCTCTAGAGACAAGAGAAAAACTTGTGCCAGAACTCACTCTTGAATGAACCAAACCCACCACCTCCTCAAATTGTGAATCGTCCACCAATAAAAAGACACCTAGTTGGTGTATGGAACAACTATGGACTAGATACAACTGCAGCGGATGTCACAGGAGCCATTGTCTTGCCTTCACTGCTATTGGATACAATGTTCATCATATTGAGTGGGTTGTAGTAGATGGTACAACATAGAGGGTTGTTTTCGGGTTTACTATCTGAGGATATACATACCCATGTGCATCACATGTTGCTCGTCTCTAATATTTTGATGTGAAACTATCAACTTTCCATGGATGTCATTGGGCTCTGTGTCTTCCCATGGTTTCTTACTGGTGAGCTAACAATATGGTTATCGAAACTACTCTTTATTTCAATATCTACATGGGCAGAAGCGCCGAAAGCTTTTTCAGAGAGGTATTTTCCTATGTCAAAGAAGTTAAAGCTCAAGGACCGCATCAATAATTTCTAGAAGACACATGAAGAGTCCATCAATACAACATGAGAATGATTTACTAAGTACTTAAGGAGTGTTCTAGACTACAAAATCATAGATGATTCTTTATTTGAGATCTTTTGCGTTGAACGACAACAACAAAGTAGTAGCCGACATTATAACTGGAGAATATCTCATGGATTGTACTTTTATAGAAGCTTGAAAAGGTATCCAAGACTAACCGAGCATGGGGCACTAGGGACACAAAAATGATAAAGTGATCTTTCTCAGTTAACACTAATCTAAAGTAAGAAATGATCAACCATGATGTGGTCCAAGAGCTAGCCAGGATTAGTACTAATTTTGGGTTGTTGATGAAGTAAAATCAAAAGTGAGTTAATGCAATGAGTTAGCCGGAAAGGGAACCAGTCTATGATGACTTCAATTATGAGAAGGATGCATGCTTAGTTATTAACCATATAGGGGGTTTTCGTTCAAACACCCAAGGATAAAATCATGATTATTGGCACCAAGGGAATCAAGGTTGGAACTATAATTAAGACAACAACTGAGAAGGGTACCATGACAGAAATAGGGCTCAAGACAGAGATAGTGATTGGGTATGTAGAGATAGGTATCGCAATGATAGCAATGGAGCATATATTCCACCCACAAATTGTGATAATAGGGGTGGTAGTTTGAGAATTGAGGAGATGTTTGGCAAACTACTCAAGAAGGCTAATGCATAAAATAATACTTTGAAGTAGATGAAAGTAGACATATCAGGTATCAACCAGATGTCATCGTAGTTGAAACAACTTTATAAGGGTACCCTGCCAAGCAATACAGTGTAGAATCCAAAGAATGATACGCATTATATGGAAGTGATGACTCAAGGTGAAAAGTAGATCATGGACCCACCAATGTCGATAGTGGTATATGATGATAACAGAGAGGATCAGGAGACAACAAGGAGCACCATGCGGCCTGAGAATGGAGAAGAACAACCAAAGGGTTATATGGGAGGAGAGAAGGTAGCACCTAAAAGCTGACTCCCACGCTGAGGCATCCACCACCATTCCTTTAAAGATTGAAGAAGAAGAATGGGGAAGGCAAGTTTCAGAACATCATCTTTGTGCTAAAGTAGTTATCGATAAATATATTTCTTTTTCACCCATTGGAGCAAATTCCCAAGTATGTTAAGGTCATGACGGATCTAGTTATGGAAAAAAGGACAGTAATTGAAGAGCTTGCATATGGCATTCACCATGGCAGAGCCATTGCTCCTAGATCACTTGTGCAGAAAAAGAAAGACCCCAGGGAATTCATCATTCCTTGCACCATAAAAGTATTTAATTTAACAAAGGCATTATATGATTTGGGAGTAACCATCAATTTAATTTCTATTGTAGTGTACAAGAAGTTTGACTTAGGAGCCTCAATGCTGACTACAATGTGGTTATTGATGGAGGATTTAATGGGCAAGAAACCTATAGGGATACTTTATGATATCCTTGTTCGTGTTGAAAATTTCATATTCCTCACAGACTTTGTGATTCTTGATTGTGAGGTAAATTTTGATGTTCCAATCATCTTGGGGAGACCATTCCTTGCCACTGGGTGAGCTTTAGTGGATATGGAGTTGGGTCAACTTAAGTTTATATTGAATGATGAATAGGTTATATTTAATGTTTGTCAGTCTATGAAGCAACCTGATGATCGAAGAGTTGTCTATGTGATAGAGAGTATTGATAAAATACAATCAGCAATCCTTATCTAAGAAACGTTGGGTGTTGAAGCACTTGCAGTAATGTTGATGAATTTTGAAAGTAATGACATTCCACACTATGATAAGATGGTGAACGTACTTCATTCTTAAGGTTACTACAGACATCCACTCAAGCTTGAGTTGGATTTTAAGAATCACGAGACTTCACCTACAAGACCATCCATTGAAGAGGCACTGATGTTAGAGTTGAAGGCCCTTCAAACCCATTTGCAGTATATGTGTCTTGGGCATAATAACACTCTACCAGTGATTAGTATAGTAGACCTTGGCAATAGAAAAGTAGAGACGTTGGTTTCAGTCATTAAGCGGTTCAAATGGGCTATTGGATGGATGATTACAGACATTATTGGCATTCCACTAGGCATCAACACTTACAAAATTTAGTTGGTCAAAGATTATAGGTCGAGTATTGAGCATCCGAGGCATCTAAACCCACCAATACATGAGGTCATGTGCAAAGCGATTATCAAGGGGTTAGATACCAGTGTTATTTATCCTATTCTAGGTAGTGAATGGTTGAGTTTGGTCTAGTATATTCCTAAGAAGATAGGTATCACGGTGGTACCCAATGAAATTAAGGAGTTGATTTCGATGAGGCCAGGCATACGCTTAAGGGTTTGCATGGACTATCACAAGCTCAATGCTTCTACTAAGAAAGATCACTTCCCTATATGGTTCATGGACCAGATGCTTGATAAAATAGTGGAAAAAGGTTGGTACTACTTTCTTGATGGTTATTCAGGCTACAATCAGATTTCCATAGCACCAGTAGATCAAGAGAAGACTATATTTACATGTCCTTATGGTACTTTCATATTCAAGAGGATTACCTTTGGACTATGTAATGCGCCTGCTACATTTCAAAATACATGATGTCTATCTTTTCTGACATAGTGGAGGACACTATTAAGGTATTCATGGATGATTTTAGTGTTGTTGGAGACTCTTTTGATGATTCCTTAAAGCACCTGCATGATGTGTTGAAGTAGTATGAAGACTGCACCATGTTTCTGAACTAGGAGAAGTGTCATTTTATGGTGAAAGAAGGTATAGTACTTGGTCAACGAACCTCCATCAAAGGTATTGATGTTGATAAAGCTAAAGTTAAGGTGATCAAGAAGCTCCATCCACCTATCTATGTCAAAAGTTTGAGGAGTTTCTTGGGACATGCAAGTTTTTACCAGAGGTTCATCAAAGACTTCTCAGAGATTGCACACCCATTGTGCAAGTTTCTTGATAAGGATGCAAACTTCATATTTGATGAAGCATGTCGCAAAGCATTTGAAGGGATGAAGAAGAGGTTGATCTCAGCGCCTATTATTGTTGCACTAAATTGAACTCAACCCTTTAAGATTATGTGTGATGCAAGCAAGGTTACACTTGGTCTTGTATTGGGGAAGAAAAGAGAAAAGATCCTACATCCCATCTAATTTGTGAGTAAAGCCCTCAATGCAACACAAAAGAACTATACTATCACTGAGCAAGAGTTACTTGTAGTGGTCTTTACGTTTGAGAAGTTTAGATCTTATTTGTTTAGAACCAAAGTCATTGTACAAGCTGACCATTCAGCATTGAGGTATTTGATAACAAAGAAAGATGACAAACTAAGGTTTATTCAATGGGTTCTATGTAGCCCCTCATGTTTACGGGCTTGGAAAAATAAAAGTTGGGAATTTTGGTGTTGGTCTGATCCTACGAGCCAGTCTACGACTCGTGGAAGGATCCAAAGGTCACTGGTAGCTTCATGGATTGGATCTAGTGAAAATAAAAAATTAAAGAATTTATGGAACTTGAGGTACAATTAACAAGATGGATCGTATGTAGAACCACGACCCATCAAAGGTGTCGTAGAAGGGAGACTTGAAGGGCCTAAAACCATGACCCATCAAAGGTGTCGTAGAAGGGAGATTTGAAGGGCCTAAATTTTTCTAAGTCTAAAAGCACTATACGAGATGACTTACTACCCATGGATAAAGTGATGGGTCATCTTACATGTTCACTGTTCAAGAGATGCAAATTCTAATAGCTCACGTTTTGTGTCATTAAGTTCTATAAGCCAAAGTATGGTCTGTAGATTGAACCACAGCCCGTGGATGGGGTCTCGTGATTGGCTTTGGTAGTTTTAACAAAGGGTGTTTTTTATATTTCCAATTCATTTAAGTTCTAAAGTATGTAATTTTTGCTCTTTAACTACCTTAACTGACATAACCCCTATAAGTCCCATTCTCAATTCATTTAAACTAATTCTTCCTCAAAATTCTCTTAAGGGTCTCAAATATTTCTCTCTCTGAGTAAAGGATACCATTGAAGCTAGGGCTTGAAGGTTTGACCAAGGTTTTTCAAGATTTTCTCTTCAAGTCTAAGGTTTCTTACCTAAGGTATACAGGGCTTCATTCATGGAGTAGTTTCATCCATGAAGCCCAATCCAAAACTACTTTTTATCAACGTTTCATGATGACTTTTCCTATGGGATTTTATACTATGATTTCAAACACATAGATTATGATTCATACATGATCATTATATCAAATTATGCATGAATTATGATTAATTACATGATGTATGTGGTTTTCAAGAAAAAATATGTGATTTCAAGGATGCATGATTAGGACTTGATGAATTTATGTGGGTTCCTTTGCTAATGATCCAAATTGATTTTTAATTGCATGTTTTCTATACAAATCACATCCAATTGCATAATTTTGACTCAATTGTTCATGGACCCACACGTAGCCCTAGTCTTTTATGATAAATCTATAAATTTCAATGATTATGATCTCAAGTATGTAAAATTATATGTTAAGGCAATGATGATAATGATGTTATGCCAAAAAGGGTGATTAAGACCCCTATACTGATAATAATAATGTTAAGGTGGGAATGTCTACCCACACTATATGAAAGGTTCAAAAGATGAACTATTCCTATAACATAAGACATTTTCAGTAAAGAGTATGATCACTTTTTACAAGCTATGAAAGCATGATTTTAATGAAGCATAAATTTATGTTGAAAACTATGTATATGCATGATCTATGTATTTTGTGGGATATGACTTAGCATTGAGAAGGCTTTGGTAGATTCCATTGTCCCAAAACTATGTGCCACCATAGGAATTATATTCATATTTTCTGCCTTAAAAGTGTGCTAATGGATCCATATATCTTTTAATAGACAGTCACCATGCTTGAATAAAACCTAAAGGGTAGGTTCAAATGATTACTTCTCACCGTGCTAGGATAGGGCCTATAGGTTGAGGATCAAGTCTACCTTCACAAAGTAGACTCCTCTTTGCTTGGTGTAGAGCGAACATCAAGATTCTATGTAATAGTTTGGATGGTCTTATATGTTGGTTATGGTCGTATTCCTACACATGTATGTTAGGTGCAGATTGTATCCTTATTCTATTGATTATGATTATGCATATTGATATTATTCTAATATCCTTTGATTCATAGAATACCTACATACTCAGTACATTTCACATACTAACGCATACTACTTTGCCTACATGATTTAACCATGTAGGGGCAACGACAAGGCGACCATTCCATTTTTTGGCTAGTTATGGATTCCAAGCTTGATGATTGTTGGTGAGTTTCCTTGCTTCGAGAACAAGCCCCTTTATGATGCTTTTTCCATTTATACTTTATTGCTTTCTTTGATGTATGTCTTGAGGGTGAGCTATTATAGTACGTTCTGGACCTTGCCAAGATCTTATGATGTGAGGCATGCTGTTAGACACTTATGAATTGATGTAATTCCCCTACGAAAAATTATGACATTTTCTACTTTTATGCCTTCGATTTTCTTATTCTCTTATATATGCTTATTTTCCCTTATGAATGCTTATGATATGAACACGAGGATTTGATGGGATGCTTTCGGGTGTCACATTCATTGTGTCATCGCTAGGCCCTAGGTCCGGGTCCTAACAAAAGTGGTATCAGAGCCTAAAGTTTTAAACTATCCTAGGGAGTCCGACATGCCGTGTCTAGTAGAGTCTTATTCATTGGTGTGAAGCGCGCTACTTCAAAAATCATGAGGCTCTGAGACATTTAGGAATAACTTTGCTTCTTTTGTGATCTATGTTATGCCTTTCCAACTCTCATATCCTAACACTTGTCCTTTGAAATTTTCAAAAATAGCTTCATGATGTGCTCATATTCCTTGGGGAGGTAATGCTAACGAAGACCAAGTTCCTCCGGTTACTCAAGTACCTCAAGCAGTCCAAGTCTCCAATGATTAGTTTATAGTCACTATCACAATATAGTCTCAAGTCATTGCTTCTCCAAAAACTCTAACCCCAGCTTCGAGGATAAGAGATTTCGATTGAATGGATCCCTCAGAATATCATGGTTCCAAGGTGGATGAGGACCCATAAAAGTTCATTGATGAGGTGTATAAGGTGGTGGATATTATGAAAGTGTCTTCCAATGAGATGATCAAATCGGTGGCTTACCAACTTAAGGGAGTTGTACAAGTTTCGTTCACTTAATGGAAGTCCAAATAAGTTGAAGAAGGGCCTATTGGTTGGGAGATGTTTAAGGCCACTTTCCTTTATTGTTTCTTCCCACTTAAGTTAAGGGAAGCTAAGGTGATGGAGTTTATGAACTTGAAGTAAAGTGCTAAGAGTGTGAGGAAGTATGCCCTCAAGTTTACAAAGTTGTCCAAGTTTCCTCCTTCCTTGGTGGACAACTCTAGGGGCCGCATGAATAAATACACTTTGTGTGTGTCTGACTTGGTAAAGATAGAGTGCAAAGCGATGATTCGCATCAAAGAAATGGATATATCTAGACTCGTGAGATATGCCAAACAAGTGTAGAGTGAGAAACTTCAAAAGATGAGGATGAGGGAGTCCAAGAGGGCTCGACATGATGGTGGGTTTTCTTATGGTAATTCTGGTAGTGGCCATTTTTAACAAGGCCAAGGATCTTCTGAAGGTGCTTCTCAAAGGTTTGACAAAGAGAAAGAGGTCAATCCTAAGCTCAAGGTGATGTTGTGAAAGGTGGTGCTACTCTTCCTAGGTGTTCCAAGTATGGGAGGAACCATGCTGGTAAATGTTTAAGATGTATCAATGCTTGTTTTGGTTATGGAAAGATGGGGAACAAGATTTCTGAACGTCCTAATATTGCTAATAAGAGTAAAGAAGGGCATCCATAAGACCAAGTAGCTCAAAGATAGCAAGCGCCACAAGGTGCCCAAGCTCAAGGTAGTAGTCCCTGTGGTAATTAGTTCTATGCTTTACATGCTAGGCAAGCGGTTGATGAGGATCCCGATATGGTTACTAGTTTGTTAAGAGTCTTTGATCATGATGCATATGCCTTGCTTGACCTTGGTTCCAATATGTCTTTTGTTACTCCTTACCTTGCCATAAAGTTTAAAGTGCCTCTAGAAGTCTTGTTGGAACCTTTTTTGGTCTATACTCCTATTGGTAAGTCAACCCTAGCTAAGAAAGTTTATGGAAATTATCCCGTGTCAGTCTTACATAACGTCTTTCCATGTGACCTAGTTGATCTTGATATGACTGATTTTGATGTTATTCTTAGTATGGATTAGTTACATGCATCCTATGCTTCTATTGATTCTAGAACTCGTAAGGTCACATTCCAAATTCCCAATGAGCCTATCCTCGAATGGAAGGGAACCAATTTAGTGTTCAGGGGAAAGTTTTTATCTTACATGAAAGCTATGAAAATGATTTCCAAGGGTTGTCTATATTATGTTGTCTGGGTCATAGATGTTGAATCTCATAATCCTACTCTTGATTCAGTTCCTAAAGTTAATGATTTTCTCGATGTCTTCCCTGATGATTTTCCAGGCATTTCTTCTATAAGGGAAATCAATTTATGTATTTATATCTTGCCAAACACCCAACCTATTTCTATATCTCCATATCGAACGACCCTAACAAAGTTGAAAGAATTAAAGGAACAATTAATAGACGTGCTTGATAAAGGGTTCATAAGGCCTAGTGTATCGCCATGAGGTGCTCCTATATTGTTTGTAAGAATGAAGGATGGTTCATTTCGAATGAGCATGGATTATAGGAAATTGAATGAAATGACGATAAAAAACAAGTATCTACCTCCAAGGATCGATGATCGATTTGATCATCTAAAAGGTGTAAGTTACTTTTCTAAGATTAATGTTTGATCCAAATATCACCAATTGATGGTGAAGGAACATGGCATACAAAAATGGAATTTAGAACTCGGCATGGTCATTTTGAATTCTTAGTTATGCCATTTGGACTAACAAATGTCCTCGCTGCTTTTATAGATTTGATGAATAGGATCTTTAAACCGTACTTAGATATATTTGTGGTGGTGTTCATAGATGACATATTGGTTTACTCATGGGATGTAAAGGATCATGAAAATCATTTGAGAATTGTGTTGCAAACATTGATAGATAGACAACTCTTTGCCAAGTTTAGCAAGTGTGAATTTTGGTTAAGACAGATGGCTTTTCTTGGTCATATTATTTCTGGTGACATAGACCATTGTCTCCATCCGATATTTGGAACTTTTTGGGTTTAGCCGGATATTATAAAAGATTTGTTGAAGGATTTTCCTCCATTGCTTCTCCTTTGACGAAGTTGACCCAAAAGAAGACAAAATTTCAATAGTCAAATGAATGTGAAAAGAGTTTCCAATTGTTGAAGGATCGTCTTACTTCGGCTTCTATTTTGATATTGCCTAAAGGTCCGGATGGTTTTGTTGTGTATTGTGATTCTTCGCATAAAATCTTGGGTTGTGTTTTGATGAAACATGGGAAAGTCATTGCCTACACTTTAAGGCAGTTGAATGTGCATGAAAAGAACTATCTGACACATGATCTTGCGTTGTTGGTCATTGTGGTTGCAATGAAGTTTTGGTGACGTTGCCTTTATTGGGTGCATGTGTATATATTCACCAACCACAAGACCTTCCAATATGTGTGTCACGCTCGAAATCCCATCAAGGCAGACTGGCACCCGTTGCCGACAAGACCCGGGAGAACCAACCTGTAATTATATACTATCTATGAACATTATAAGGTACTTCCTTACTAAATATACTTTCAAGAAAGTAGACAGTAATAATAAGCTAAAAGGAAATATATATGAAAAGGCCATTGGAGCCACGATGTCTAAAATATGAGATATGACCACACATTACATAGTCTACAAAGCCTCTAGATGAGCAACACTATCTGAATATGGTCAACACAGGCCCCGCCTCGTAATTAGATACTATACAACTCAAAAATATATGCTCTAGAAACAAAAAGCCCCGAAGCAACCCAGAGCCCAATAATAGCAGTTGGATATCTTATACTTCTACTAGGGAGATCTACTAGCTCCTATAGTTGCAGCATGAAATGCAGGTCCCCCAGGAGGGACGTCAGTACAAGATAATGTAATGAATATGTAAGGAAAAAAGTACTACATGTGAAATAAGGACTCAAAGGAAATCATGCACTAATGTAAGTACAAGAGACCACCTTTAGACATATTGTGGAATCATGTACTTTATGTCCTTTTTGTTACTTTACCTTTCTTTACTTTACAATCTGTGCACAGTATATAATACAAATAACTAGCTAATCAGTGGTAAATTTATATCGGGATCGACCCATGCTAGGCTTTCCTATCACTCATAGGATACTCCCCGTAATACTAGGATCGAGCCATGCTAGGTGATTCTTCTACTCCTATGAAACCACCTATCAATAAGCAACTTCCCTTTATCTTTCATTTACATTTTAGATGATTCTTTTGGTGGTCATAACATTTTATGCTATATACATACTACGTGATATGTAAATAGTCATGTAAGACAATACAACAATGAAAATAATAGATTACACAACTAATGAAATATGTAGGAGATGAAACAACACATGGACTTTATTAAGACAAAAAAAGGGAACTCCTGTATCTTGGTATCCAAAGTATGATGTAGATTTTACAATGACTATATCTTGGAGCATATGTACAAGTTAAACAGTGAAGACATGGTTACTAGTTATGTCGGAGTGCGTAAGTGCCTCTATGTGCCAAGAAAGAATTTAGATTTCATGGCAAATAATAAGAAATCAAGTAGCCTTACGTACCTTATTTTACCAACTTGTTATTACCTCGATGTAACCTCCTTTCTCTCCAAATACTTATCGACAATAGAGTAGGTTATAAAACTAGTATTAGTAGCTAATATAGATATTTTGGTAGTCCAATCTCACCCAAAAATAACACTCAGGCAGCATGCCCGTAATTATCAACCCAAGGGTGTTCTTTCAACATTTCCTTCTCTAATCACATTTATCTAATACACACCTTCATATACATGGAATATCCATCTTGTTTAAGTCCCATAATATGCTTATAACAGTTGACAAATTACAACACATAACAACTCCACACAACACACAATTAGGTAGCATAACATTACTCTCTTTCCCTATATTTTGATGTCAATCCAAACCTGTTCTAACTTCTACCAAACTATTTTTAACATATTTACACACTAAAACAGTCCTAAAATAGTCCCAAAATAGATGGAGGACTTTATACCATAGTCCCCAATCAATCATCCCACAAGTTCCTACTAACAACACATTTAAGATACCACACAAAAACTTGTTTTAAAGTAAAACAAAAATAGTGCAGAAACCTTAGCTTACCATTTCTAACCTAAACTTTGTTAATAACATCAACCTCGCTTCATAATAAAGTCAATGAAGAAGAGAAAATCCCTTGAACAAACAAGAAAAGTGTGCAGCAATTTTTGGAAACATGTTGTCCAATATTTCACCAGGGCATAACAAACATATCTTCCTTCTTTTTCATGGAAAATTACACTAAATACATAGGTATTTTAACTTACCTTAACCTTCAAGTAGTAGGGCTTCTCCAAGAGACCTAAAGGTTTATTGTGGCTTCTTTGTAAAGTCAAGAGAAAGCAAGGAGAAAAACTTTGAAAAACTATTGTTTTCCAATGTTGAATGACTTGAAGGAGCTGATTTTAAGACCTTTTAAAGGGACCCATCTTGGTCGACTTTATCCATTATTTTATGCCATATTAAATCAAGTAGGTGATGTACCTACTTAGCTATTCACTTGGGCTTTAATGGGTTTCAATTTAGTGGACCTTAGCTACCCATTTTTCTCTTTTCCTTTCACTTAGTTTGGGCCCAAAATGTCAAGTAGGTTGTGAATGTACTTGGGCCCTTTATCTATTCACTTTGGGTTGCCAATATTTCCCCATTATAATTGTAAACCATGTTCTAAAATTACACCATTATCTTAGGCTTTATTCATTATTGGACTTGGACAAATTGTGTGTTGGGCCTCATCTCCGTTTCCTTTTCTTTTTCACTTCATTTGGGTCTTAATTGAGTCAACTCTTGTATGAATTAGTATTCTCCATCTACATAGACCATTTAATCTAAGCACATAGGTGACTCACATACTAGCTACTTAAAGTCCCACTAGCACCTTACTTCTATTACTTTATTTAAGGTCGTGATCTCCTTAATTTAACTTAAAACATATATAAACTCGCTCATCTTAAGAATTAGACGTAAATATAGTCCTCCAATCTAAAAGTTAGGAACTTTTAAAATTGGTGCTCATTCAATAAAACTATATCATGTTCCATATGCATAGGACTAGTACACATAAGATGTGGGATGTTACATCCTACCCCCTTAAGAACATTCGTCCCTAAATATTACTATAACAGAATTGCTCAAACCAGTTCGAACCTTCATTTAAACAAACTTTTGATAACATAACAAATATTCAAGCACACATACCTAGTAATGCTTTTGTATCTTGGAATTTCTCTTTAGCTTCACATATATAAGGGTACTTAGATTTATCGGTTCCTCAGCCTCCCACGTTGTCTCTTCTACTTGTTGGTTCCTCCAAAGTAGCATTACTAAAGCTATTTATTTATTCCTTAGCTTCTTAACTTGACGATCTAGAATAGCAATAGGTACGTCTTCATAGGTGAGATCTTCTATAACCTGCACATCTTCAATAGGAGTGATATGAGATGGGTCACCTATACATTTCTAAGGCATTGAGACATAAAACACTAGATGAACCATTGAAAGCTCTTGGGGTGTCTCTAATTCATATGCAACCTGACATACTCTTTTAATTATTTGTAACCCCCTTCATTGGCAATATCTTTAGGACTACCCAATCTCCTACCAAGAACTCTAGCCCTCTCCTCCTAGCATCCAAATATGATTTGTGACAACTTTGGGCTATTTCTAGCTGCTGTTGTATTACCCTAACTTTTTCCATTGCTTTTTCAACTAGATCTAGATGAAGAAATGTGGTTTCACCCACTTCAAACCATCCAATTGGCGAACAACATTTTCTTCTATACAAAGCTTCATAAGGTGCCATTTTGATGCTTAAATGGCAACTATTATTATAGGAAAATTCAATAAGTGGAAAATGATCCACCCAACTACCCTTGAAGTCTAGTGCACATGCTCGCAACATATCTTCAAGTGTTTGAATAGTTCATTATTCTTGACCATTTGTTTGGGGATGAAACGTTGTACTTAAATTCACTTATTTTCCTAAACTCCATTAGAAGGACTTAAAAAACATCATTGTGAACTAAGCTCCCCGATTGGATATAACAGAGATTGGGACCCTATGTAACCTAACTATCTCATTGATGTACAAATTTGCATACTCTTTAGCTGTATAATCACTCTTTAAAATTTGCATAGTCTTCAGCTGTATAATCACTCTTAACTGGCAGGAAGTATGCTGACTTAGTGAGTCTATCAACTATTACCCATATAGAGTCAAACTTATGAAATGAGCGAGGCAACCCAGAAAACAAAATCCATGTTGATCATATCCCATTTCCAAGTTGAAAGTTCTATATATTGCTTATAACCTCTCGACTATTGGTGCTCTAATTTGACTCATCGATAATTTAAACATTAAGCCACAAATTGTGCAAGGTCCTTCTTCCTGCCTCCCCACAAAAATATTTCCTTCAGGTCATGATACATCTTAGTTGATCTTGGATAGATGGAATATATTGAATGACGGACTTCTTAGAATATCGTCCTTCTTAGTCCATTAATATCAAGCACACATAATCTATTTTGCCAATAATGTACTCCATCTTATGTAAAGTCAAAGCCCTTTATCATACCTTGACTTTCTTTTTTCTTAAGTCGTTGTAGAATAGGATCGTTGAACTTCTTCTCTTTCACCTTAATTACCAATGAAAACTCTACAGCATTATGCACAACAATCCCTTCCTTTAGAGTTTCAATACCGAGAACTCCCAAATTAGCTAATTGGCGTAGATCTTTAGCCATCCCTTGCTTTTCCATGGTTTAATCTCTAGTACTCATGATTTTCTTATGACTTAGAACATCGACTACCATATTTCCTTTCCCTAGATGGTATAGTAATAAACATCATAATCCTTTACTAGCTCTAGCCATCTTCGTTGCCTCAAATTTAGGTCTTTCTGCTTAATGATGTATTGCAAACTCTTATGGTCAGTATATATGTCACGTGAACCCTATAGAAATAGTAGCACCATATTTTCAAAGAAAAAACAACCGCTACTAGCTCAAGATCAAGTGTTGGGAAATGTTTCTCATGTGGTCGCAGTTGTCTCGAGGCATAAGCGATTAACCTACCTTGTTGCGTCAGAACACACCCAAAATATCATATATAAATAATATCATGCATACATCCAAGAACGTCTTGAATACCCTGTTCATTAAATCCATAAAAATTGCTAGTGCATTTCTTAGCCCAAATGACATATTAAAAAATTCAAAATGATCATAGCATTTCCTGAAAGTTGTCTTGGGTATATCTTTCTCCTTCACCCTCACTTGGCGATAATTTGATCTCAATTCAATTTTTGAAAAGTATTTAGCACCCTATAACTGATCAAATAAATTATCAATCTTAGGGAGGGGATATTTGTTCTTAATTGTCAACATATTGAATTGTCGATAGGTGATATGTATTATCAACGTGCCATCCTTTTTACATACAAATAATACTGGTGCACCCCAAGGGGACACACTAGGACTTATAAAGCCCTTCTCCAGAAAAACTTTTAATTGCTCCTTTAAGTCGGTAATTTTGTTAGGGTCATTCTATATGGAGGGATAGAGATAGGTTGAGTTCCTAGAATTAAATCAATACCAAATTCTACTTCTCATTCATGAGGTAAACCTGGAAGCAATTTGGGAAACACATCAACAAATTTATTCAATATTGGAACAAATTGAAGAGTTGGTGATTCTGCCTTCATATCCCTCACTCTAAGTAGATGACATATATATATATATATCTTTGACATCATCTTCCTTGCCTTAAAATAAGAGATAAATTTACCCTTTGGTACCCCAACATTGAATTCTCATTCAAGTACTGACTCATTTGGAAAGTGGAAATACACTCTCTTAGTTCAGCATTTCACGGTGGTATAGCAACAAGTTAATTAATCCATAACCATAATAACATCAAATTCCACTCTTTCTAGCTCAATGAGGTTAGCCAATATTTCATGGTCACAAACAGCTACTATGCAATTGTAATATAGCCTTCTAGTTATAATAGACTCCCCGGTTGGCGTGGACACCTCAAATAATTTATTCAATAATTTAGGTGCTCTTTTAAGCTTCCCAGCAACTAGTGGAGTTATGTGTGATTATGTAAGACCAGGGTCAATTAATGCATAAACATTATATGGAAAGATAGATAGTGTAGCTGTAACTACATTGGGTGAAGCTTCCAAATTCTACTGACTCCCAAGAGTGTAGGTGCAATTTTGAACTCCAATAGAGCTAGCTTCTCCTCTAAAACCTCTACCACGACTTGTAGGAGCCTGCGGACCTCTACCTAACAAAAGCACTAATGATGATGATGCAACAACTAATCCAGTAAGTTATGTTATATCACCCATGCGTCTTCTCTGATAATCTCTCATCATTTGCCCTAGCACACCACACCAATAACAAACAACTATCCCAATACGACATATACCCAAATGACTCCTCCCACATTTGTTGCAAGGCTACCTAGGAGGAATTTTTTGGCTTTCCAAATATCTTGTTGTCCGTTCACCTTATGCCCAAACTGAGTATTTCTAGACCTTTGAAGTTGTGGTGGATCACTAATTGCAGAGTAGGAGGATGATGGCCTTGGTGGTATATTAGAAAATTGAGGTCTAAGCTCACCCTGTGATGTTGTAAACTGTCCTGTAGATCTGGACCTTTTGGATTTCCCCCTTTCTAACTCTTGTGTCCTTCTCCTTTTCCTTTGATCCTCTAGTTTTTGTGTAAAATATTGCATCCTTGCTATATCCATGTCTTTATTAAAACAATCAATGGTACAATCACTAACCAGATATGAATCCAATCTATCCACGTAATGATGAACTCTATCTTTCATAGTAGCAACTACATTAGGAGCATACCTGGCCAGGGAATTAAACCGAAGACAATACTCACCCATGCTCATATTCCCTTGGTGGAGATTTAGGAACTTGTAATGAACCAAATATTTTCAAACTTCATAATGGTTGGTCAAGGTTAGTGTTGAATTGGTCATGGTTGAATTTTGGTAGCCATGGGTGGTATTTAAGTGGTCCGATTCAAAAAGGATTATTTGGTGAAGTTGTAAGGCTGGTTGGGTTGTGGACTTTGAAAAGTCATATATTTTTGTACATATCGAACTATGTAAGCTGCTATATACCAAAATGAATCTCTTTGAGTTATCTTCGCGATGCAATTGGTTTCACTCAATTCAGAGTTTGTATGTGAAAATTATGGCCCTTGCAGTGAGACTTCCCGTAATTGGAAGTATGCTGGGAAAAGGTTTTGGAATGGAGGCTAAGGGTGGGAACACGAACTGTTTGGTGGTCCACGGTCCATGGGGGTGAACGTGGGTTGTTCCAGTGTTCTCCTTTTGGCTGGGGCCTAAGCCATGTACCAAATATGGTCACACGGACCACCTCACGGTCCGTATGACCCTTCACGACCCATGAGGGGTCCCGTGAAGTGATCCAGAATGTTGGCCAAGGTTCGGGGCTGGACTCCAGACCAAGTAATTCTCCAAGGATAAGTAAACGGTTCGTGTGCAGCTACACGGTCCATGAGGCCCCTCGTTAAGTGATCTAAAAAGTGCCCCGAGAGTTCAAGCCAAAGTCGAGGCCAAGTGAAGCCTTACGGGCAGGTTCACGGCCCGTGGACCTGTACACGACCATTGTAGGCCTTCCGTGGTACACTGTCTTCAGTGATCTAGTCCATTTCATTAATGGTTAATTTATAATTTAATTAGAGCATGTACCTCTTTTAGGATTTCTAAGGTCTTCTAACTCCCCTAAATCAAACCCTAATCACTTTTCATCCATTCTAACACTCCTCAATTATCTCCAAAATTCTCTCAATCCACTTGTCCTCCGTTGATGAAAGCTTGAAGAAATTTGGGAAAATTCATCTTCCTTGCAATTCCATTCAATTTTCTTGATTAAACGCAAGGTATGTGGGTTTGATTCATGGTTTACCTTTCATCCATGAACACCCAAGAACCCTCCTCTTTAATTTATGAATTTAAGCTTCCTTTAATTATCCATTCTTTGATTCTTGATATATTTCATTGCATTGAGTTGTGGGTTGTAGAAATTAGGTGATTTAATGATGGTTTAAGTTTGAATTTTATGAAATTCTTGGAAAGTCTTGAAGGATCAATGTGCATGTACCTTTAATGGTTTAATATGCATGGGTAAGTTACATTATGTTTTGAATTAGGATTTTGTCATGAATTATGTTGAATTAGCTATTGAATTGTGGTTTTAAGTTTGAATCCTCCACTACCCATGCATTTGATCTCTCATTCATGGAATATGCATTGACGAAGGGTTATGATGAAACTCTTGTTAAGGGCATGGCCCTCTTGTTATGATATGATATGTTAAGGCTTGTAATCACATAGTCTCTTGTTATGGCTCATTAAGCATTATGGGTGCTTGCACCACTTTGATATGTTTTGAAGGCTTGATATGATAAGCTATGTAGATAAGCTACTCTTATTGCATTCATATGGAAATGATTATGGAAATTCTTGTTGGCTTTTTAGCCTAAGTATGGATATGGATTTTGATCACGTTTTGGTTTGGCTAATGATGCATGGTTTTGAAAAGAATGTAAACTCTTTGTTTTGAAAAGATTGCATGGATATATATATGTATTCTTGTAGGATGAGGCTTAGTACCAAGGGATTGGAGTCGGGGTGGAATAGATTCAAGGTTCCATACCCCTTTCCGTCAAACTATGTGCCAACATAGGATATCTCCCTAGATTGGGAATAACTTGTTATGTATCCCCTTGTTGTAGGGTTGACTAGCGATCTACCTGGCAAGTAGTATGGATCCAAGTAGTAGCTTGCTCAGGTGTCCTCCTGTGACGGTTGAGGAAACATCCCCGCTATGATATGATCTTAGGTTGCATTTCATGCGTCATGTCATGGCATATTGTTATATTATATTCCCTTTGGCTATGTGCATTCTTTTCGTATCACTTTTTCTCTCGTCATCTCGTTTGGTCATACTATATTGTCATATGCATTGCATGCCCCCATGCTTAGTACATATTTTGTGCTCACCCATACTTTCATCTACATGTTCTAACCATGTAGGGACCAATGACGACTTCTATCTTCCGATGAACGACGAGTGATGTCCTTGGAGTTATTAGCTTGTTGTGAGCCCTTTTGTTCAAGGGCAATAGCCACTTTTTATCTTCCTTGTATTTATTTATTTTCTTGTTTCATGTATTGAGGGTGAGCCCCAAACTATGTCGAGGCCCCGCACTTTGTTATGTAGAGGCTATGTTGGACACAGTAAACTCTTGCACGTTGTATTATGCTTTATTGGGATATTATGACTAATGGGATTCGTTATGGAAATGATGTTTCGTTTATTCTTATGATTATGCTTATGGGCTTGTGAATATTGGGAATGTGCTTATATGGAAAGTCCCCTAACCCGCTATACCCCCATAGCTTGAGTCCTACTTACCCGCCCCTTAGAAATACTTGCTATGTGCTATGTGATTCATGCTCATCCCATTTTCGGCAACATCCCCATAGCTTGAGTCCAAAGACCTATTTCCCCTAGACTTATGTGATATGTGTTTACGTTTCCATGCTTCTGAACCGATGGTGTGTGTAATGATGCTATGATGGATTGATCGAGGTCTTTTGAGTTCTCCTTCGCCATGTCACATCTAGGCCCCTTTTCCGGGTCATGACAAAGATAGTATCAGAGCCCTAGGTTTGTAAATGATCCTATGAGTCCAACATGCCACTTCAAGTAGAGTCTTGTTCATGGGTGTGATACGCACCATACCTATGAGCGAGAAGCTATGACGACATTTTAGAAACTTGTAATTTCATTGTCCCTTATATTGTTCCTTATACTGTTTATAAGAATCCCTAAACTCTTGGTTCTTGTCGCCTTTTAAGAACATGCCTCCTTGAAGAGCTCCCTTCCCCCGTCAAGCACAAGAATTCAAAGAACAAGCCCCTCAGGCATCGATGGAGGAACAAGTGTCTCATGTCAAGTTTAGAAATTTGGTGACCATGTTGGCCTAAGTTGTGGCCAACCAAACCTGGCTAATCAATACCGTGAATGTTGGTACTCTAGCTTCTAGGGTGTGGGATTTCACCCGGTTGAACTCTCTAGAGTTTTATGGTTCGAAGGTTGATGAAGATGAGCAAGAGTTCATTGATAAACTCACTAAGGTGTTGACTATTATGGGGGTGAGTTCGGAAGAGAAAGCCGAGTTGGCCCCATAGAAATTGAAGGATGTGGCCCAAGTGTGGTATAACGAATGGTTGGTTGAACTAGTTGTGGATGTCAAGGTTGGGTGGGAAGAGTTCAAAATGGCCTTCCTTGATTGGTTCTGTCCTCTTAACCTTAGAGAGGCTAAAATGACCGAGTTCATCAATCTTCGACAGGGTGCTATGACTGTGAGGGATTATGCTCTCAAATTTACTATGCTTTCCAAATATGCTCCCATGCTTGTATCCAACCCCCATTCAAGAATGCACAATTTCATCTCTGGTATCTCTGATTTGGTCGTGAAGGAGTGTCATACGGCTATGCTTATCCGAGATATGGACATTTCAAGGTTCATGACTTATGCCGAACAAATTGAGGGTGAAAAGCTCCAGGAAAGGAGAGTGCATGTGTCACGACCCGGATAGGGGGCCTAGATATGACATAGCAAAAGAGGACCCAAAGACCCTCGATCAAGCCATTATAGCATCATTACACACATCATCGGTTCGAAAGCGTGCAAGTTAAACACATAACATGTAAGTTTTAAGGAATTGGGGACTTGGGACTCAAGCAATGGGGGAAAATACACGAAATGGGACAAACATGTTTGCACGAAGCACATAGCAATAATCTCTAAGGACAAGGGGGAATAGGATTCCACTATGGAGGCACACCGCGATTATGGTACTTTCCATATAAGCACATAGCCATTCACAATACCCATCATGCAAGTCACAAGCATAATAAGAGAGAAATTATCATAAATCAAGCTAAATAGAAATCGTATTAAATAACCAAAGGTTCAACATACAAGTCAAACAAACAAGAGAATAGAGTGGTCCAACAATGCCTCTACATAGATGAGCGAGGCCACGACAACTTTGAGGCTCACCCTCAAGACATACAAAAGTAAATAACATAATATAAAATAGGTAGATAGACGGTAGCTATTTCCCTTGAGCAAAAGGGCTCACCACTAGAAAAGTCTTCAATAAGATATCAAGCGTTGTCCGGTAGAATGTAGATGTCACCCTCGGTCCCTACATGGTTAGAATATGTAGACAAGAATATGGGTTAGCATAATTAAGCACTAAGTATGCGAGCATGCAGTGCATATGACAATTATAGTATGACCAAGCAACATGACAAGGGGACAAGTGATACGAAGGGATTGCACGTAGCCAACGAGTAATATAACAAGATGCCATGCCATGATGCATGAGATGCAATCCTATGTTCATATATAGCGGGGATGTAACCTCAACCGACAACATGGAAGACCCGAACGAGCCAATATCAAGATCCAGCCTACTTGCAACGTAGGACCCATGAATCCCTTGAGACAAGGGATAACATGACATAGGAACCCCTATCTAGGGATTCAAAACCCATGGTGGCACATGGTTTGACGGAAAGGGGTGGATCCCAATCCATCGGTGCTAAGTATCAGCCCACGAGATACGTACAGATATACATGCAATCATTAAATTCAGAGACTTATATCCTTTACAAATCATGCTTCTTTAGTCATGTCAAAAAAACATTGTACAAGGAGCATGTTCATGCTTAGGCCATAGGCCAACAACAATTTCCAAAATGTTTTATGATCATTCCATATCAATGCAATAAGATTAGCTCATCTACATGGGCTTGTCAAACAAGCAATCAAGACAATATCATGGGGATGCAAGCATCCAAAATGCTCAAAGAGCCATGGAAAAGGACTATGTGATCACAAGTCATAACATTACAAGAATACATGAGTTCCATCAAGAGTTTCATCATGGATTCCAAAGGAATGATAACCATGCACATGCCATGAATTAGATACAAGAACATGGGTAATGGAATCAAGACTTTATTTCACAATTTGAAAGATATTTCATCATAAATAATGTAGAAATCCATGAATAAGTCATAATGCAAGTTACCCATGCTTAATTAAATCATGAAGGGGACATGCACTTTGATTCATCAAGGGTTCCAATGAACATTAATGAATTCAAGCTTTAAATCATGTTTAAATCACCTAAAAACTACAACACACAATTCTCAACACTAATCTACAATAATATTGGAAGAACCAATAACTTAAGTTAAAGCTTAAAATCGAATTTAAAAGGTTAGGGTTCTTAGGGTCTTCAAGGATGAAAGAGGATCATTGAATCAAGTCCCACATACCATAATTTCACCAAAAGAATTGCAAGGTCAACTTTGTCAAGGTTGTCTTCCCCAAGTTTCCTTCAAATCTTTAACAATGGTGTTCTTGGTGCTTGAGAGAATTTGATGAAGTTTGAATGTTTTAAAAATATATGAATAAGGGTTAGGGTTATATCCAATAGGTTTAAGGGACTTTAGGAAGCCTAAAAAGGGCCTAGGGATCAACAAAATTACGACTTAACCCTTAATGAGGCGGACAATTTACTGAACTCAGGGCCAAACGGTGGAGTAAACAGTCCATACAACAGCTCACGGTTTGTCCCACTGCTCCATGACCCTTGCCTTAGTCAAATAAACAGCCCACATTTTGGCAAAGATTCTGCCCAACTTGACGGACCACCAAACGGTCCGTTTGAGGTCTCACAAACCGTGGGGTGGTCCGTGGACCTTGTGGGGTGGATCCTGGCAACCCCATGCTCTTTGGACCATCTCACGGATCCCTACACAGACCGTGAACAGTAACACGGTCCGTGTCCCATGCCTTGTGCTATTTCCAGGGCCTATCTCCAATGTCTTACGAATTTCATACAGTCTCACTCTTTGGGCCATAACGTCCTCATCAGAACTCTGAATTGAGTTAAACCAGTTGCATTGAGAAGATAATTCAAAGATATTCAATTTTATATGTAGTATCCCACACGATTCAATATGTAGCAAATGATATGGTTTTGTGAAGCTCATTGTCCAAACGGCTTATTTAGGCCCCAAAATGATCCATTTTGCGATCCGCCACTTAAACTCAACCCGTGGCTACAAAATTTCAACCATGATCAGTATAAAATCATACAAGACAAACCATAAGTGGTTTTGGAAATTTTTGGAAGATTACATTATCCCCCCCCCCCCCCCCGGAAACATTTGTCCTCAAATGTGCTCTAACTACGGCTTGAGGACATCCATCACAATGCAAGAGACATTTTAACCACGACTCAAGAGACTATGCATCATATAAAAAGTCCTTCAAAAACCCATGTCAAAACATCATTTAAATCATTTTTGTGCTCAAATATGCATGCAATGTCATGAAACTCAAGATAACAAGCAATTAGGACCATAAGATATAGAACCTAGTATCTTTGGCTTGAGTGGATTGGAAGAGGTAAGGATATCGCTCCATCACGTCCAAATCCGCTTCCCACGTTGAACTCTCCACATCTTGATTCCTCCAAGTACCTTAACCGAAGCTACCTCCTTATTGTGAAACTGATTCACTTGTCTATCAAAAATCATAACCGGTACCTCCTTATAAGTCATATTTTCCTCAATTGTCACGCCCTCCCAAGGTGTAATATCCTTGGGGTCACCAACCAACTTCCTTAACGTAGACACTTGGAAAATCGGATGAATAGAGCTCATATCCAAAGGTAACTCCAACTTATATGCTACATTGCTAATCCGCTCCACAATCTCATAAGGTCCAACGTACCTTGGGCTCAACTTGACCTTCTTACCAAAACGCATTATGCCCTTCTTAGGGGATACCTCCACATACATCCACTCACCCATATGAAATTTAAGGTCCCTCTTTCTAACATCCGAATATGACTTTTGACGACTCTGGGTCGTCTTCAACCTTTCCCGAATCACTTTCACCTTCTCAATAGCCTCGATAACCAAATCGGGTCCTATCAATGTCATCTCACCAATTTCAAACCAACCACAACACCCATATGTATATTTTTCCCACTTCCAAGTAGAAATCTAAATGTCTTGTGTCAAGCCACCGGGCCTTTGATGTGCTACCTTCACTTGTTGGCAACTAGAACACTCCGATAAAATTTTAGCCATATCTCTCCTCATATCATTCCACCATTGTCGGATTCGATCAACCTCACGCCCAACCTAGCCAAACGGTGCACATTCTTTTGCTACCCGTTTCTTTTCCTCATCCATATGTGCTACACTCCCCATAGAAGGTCTACTAAGAGCATCCACCATAACATTTTCCTTACCATCTCCCCCTTGGGAGGAAACCTCCACCTTTCTTTCCGCACTATGCCACTCCAAGGGTAGTATCAAAAATCATTCATCTCAAGTTCCACAACACCATCAGGAATCACTTATGCAAGTCAGAGATAGAACGACCCAATAACCCCCTTGAGAAATAATGGACCCTCCCATGGGAGCAAAATTTAGAATGATTCCATCAAAAATAAATTCCGGACTTAAACCAAGCATAACAGTCAAAAAGGGAATCACAAAACACAAGTTTTCATCTGGGTTAAGCCAAGAATAAACACCAAATTGAAAACTTTCAACTTACCAGTTACCATGTTCGGAGTCTCTTCCCCTTCCAGTCGAGCATGCATCGCATCGAACCCGTTGTCCCTAGAAGTACCTCCTCGTTGATATTTTTGTTGGCCTTGATTCTTCTTAGCAACCTTGGGACAATCAGCAATTTAGTGACCCTCATCACCACATCTAAAAAAAGCACCTAGATCCTTCCGGCATACACCAAAATGGTTCCTCCCACACATGCCACACTGATGTCATAGTAATTCACCTCCAATCGGAGTCACTTGATCTCTCCTTACCTTTCTTGTGCAATTAGAAACCTTGTGGTCCAAACCACCACACCCAAAGTAAGCACCCAGAGTTCTTCTACATGCACCCTCGTGATTCTTCCCACATCGACCACACTGATGTCATAATTGTCTACCTCTGACCGGAGCCACTTGATCTCTCCTCACCTTCTCTGAATAGTTAAAGACCTTATGATACATGCTACCACATCCAAAACAAGCATCTGTGGACTTTCTACAGACACCTTTATAATGTTTTCCACATCGGTCACAAGGATAAATTTGGGGACCATTCCCATTCTTTGCCTTAGGAGGAGGAAATTTAGTAGCAACCGTCATGTTAAATCCTATAACCTGTTGGAAGTGGCAAAATCTACCACCCTTGACTTTTGAGGACCCACCATCAAGTCGGGCCCTTTTAGCTTCATACACCCTCTCTTCTTTAGGGACATAGGATTTCGGCGGGCTCATGCGAGTGAAGTCTCTCACCCTTGAGGCTAGAGTGCCAAAGTATGTTGGATTCAACGGATAGGTTAGGGGGCTCACCTGGGAGGCATCTACTGAAAGAGCGACAAACGTACCAAAGTTTAGAAAGAGTCATCGTAAGATACCACGGAACGACATAAGGAAGAAGTGAAACGAGATAATTTCTAATACGTCTTCATAGCCTCTCACTCATAGACATGGAGAACAACACACCCATGAATAAGACTCTACTTGACGCGGCATGTTGGACTCCAAGGATAATTATAAACCTAGGGCTCTGATACCATCTTTGTCACGACCCAAATAGGGAGCCTAAATGTGACATGGTGAAGAGGACTTGAAGACCCTAGATCAATCCATCATAGAATCATTACACACATCATCAATTCGAAAGGGCGAAAGTTAAACACATAGCACGTAAGTTCTAAGGAATTGGGGACTTGGGACTCAAGCTATGGAGGCAAATACAGGAAATGGAACAAACATGCTCACACGAAGCACATAGCAATAATCTCTAAGGACAATGGGAAATATGATTCCACTATGGGGGCACACCGAGATTATGGGACTTTCCATATAAGCACATAGCCATTCACAATACCCATCATACAAGTCATAAGCATAATAAGAGAGAAATTATCAGAAATCAAGCTAAATAGCAATCGTATTAAATAACCAAAGGTTCAACAAACAAGTCAAATATACAAGAGAATAGAGTGGTCCAACAATACCTCTACATAAATTAGCTGGGCCTCGACAAGTTGGAGGCTCACCCTCAAGACATACGAAAGTAAATAACATAATATAAAATAGGTAGATAGACGGTGGCTACTGCCCTTGAACAAAAGGGCTCACCACTAGCAAAGTCTTCTCTAAGATATCAAGCATCGTCTGGTAGAATGTAGATGTCACCCTCGGTCCCTACATGGTTAGAACATGTAGACAAGAATATCGGTTAGCACAATTAAGCACTAAGTATGTGGGCATGCAATGCATATGACAAGTATAGTATGACCAAGCAACATGACAAGGGGACAAGTGATACGAAGGAAATGCATGTAGCCAACGAGTAATATAACAAGATGTTATGCCATGATGCACGAGATGCAATCCTATGTTCATATATAGTGGGGTTGCAACCTCAACTAATAATATGGAAGACCCGAATGAGCCACTATCCAGATCCAGTCTACTTGCCAAGTAGGACCCATGAATCCCTGAGACAAGGGGTAACATGACATGGGAACCCCTATATAAGGATTTAAAACCCATGGTGGCATATGGTTTGACGGTAAGGGGTGGAGCCCAATCCTTCGGTGCTAAGTCTCATCCCACGATAATACGTACATATATACATGAAATCATTAAATCAGGTGACTTACATCCTTTGCAAATAATGCATCTTTAGTCATGTCAAAAAACCATTGTATAAGGAGCATGTTCATGCTTAGGCTATAGGCCAACAAGAGTTTCAAAAACATTTCATGATCACTCCATATCAATGCAATAAGATTAGCTCATCTACATGGGCTTGTCTAACAAGCAATCAAGACAATATCATGGGGATGCAAGCATCAAAATGCTCAAAGAGCCATGGTAAGGGACTATGTGATCACAAGTCATAACATTACATGAATATATGAGTTTCATCATGGGTTCCAATGGAAAGATAACCATGCACATGCCATGAATGAGATACAAGAACATGGGTAATGGAATCAAGACTTTATTTCAGAATTTGAAAGATATTTCATCATAAATCATGTAGAAATTCATGAATAAGTCATAATGCAGGTTACCCATGCTTAATTAAATCATGAAGGGGACATGCACTTTGATTCATTAAGGGTTCCTATAAACATTCATGAATTCAAGCTTTAACTCATGTCTAAATCACCTAAAAACAACAACACACAATTCTCAACACTAATCTACAACAATATTGTAAGAAACCATAACTTAATTGAAGGCTTAAAATCGAATTTATAAGGTTAGGGTTCTTAGGGTCTTCAAGGGTGAAAGAGGATACTTTAATCAAGTCCCACATACCTTAGTTTCACCAAAAGAATTGCTAGGTCAACTTAGTCAAGGTTGTCATCACCAAATTTCCTTCAAGGCTTCAACAATGGTGTTCTTGGTGCTAGAGAGAATTTGATGAAGTTTAAAAGAATTAAAAATATATGAATAAGGGTTAGGGTTATATCCAATAGGTTTAAGAGACTTTAGGAAGCATAAAAAGGGCCTAGGGATCAACCAAATTACGATATAACCCTTAATGAGGCGGACAATTTACTGAACTCAAGGCCAAACGCTGGCCCAAAGGGTCCATACAACTGCTCACGGTCCGTCCCACTGCTCCATGAGCCTTGACTTAGTCAAATAAATAGCCCACAGCTTGGCCAAGGCTCAGACTAACTTGACGGACCACCAAACGGTCCGTTTGAGGTCTCACGGACCGTGGGGTGGTCCGTGGACCTTAACTTAGTTT
>JBCEWC010002019.1:0-36826 GCA_038996855.1 Solanum aculeatissimum
TTATGTATTGATATGTTATCAACTTATCATATCTCAATCCTATATGATATACACATGATATGTCTTTTATGATAGTCATATGTTATATATATTATGTATTGACATGCTATCAACTTATCATAAGTGATAGGTTCTTTCCTTTTAATACACACAATAAAAATAAAAATAAAGTTTAAGCTTAAATTTTGATATTTTTAGTTTTATCTAGTTATTTTGGATAAAATTTTGTTTTTATTTTTAAAACATTTAAAAAAAAAATAAGTTCTATTATTTAAGTTTTGCTCCATAAGCAAGTGACTTTAATGGTTTTCTGGATTATTTCTTGTTGGTAGTCTAATTATTTAATTTTCATATATTTTTGCTAATCTAAAAATCATATTTTTATCTTCCCATTTTATACTATTTGTTTTTAAAAAGAAAAAAATAGATAACGGAACTAAAAAGAGAGAGAATACGAAGTAGTTAAAAAAGAGAAATAAATTAAAAGAAAATACGAATAAAAAATTTGGATAAATTTTGTGTTTTTTGGTATTTCACGCAATTAACTTATAGATGTATAAAATTTCAGATAAATAATTTACTTGGAGTGGACAACTTGAATAGTTTTTGACTTTTAGCTTTTATTTTTAACCAAAAAAAAAAAAGACTCAAATATTTATGACCACCTCATGATTTAACAGGAAAATAATATTTATTCAGAGTCGACTGATTATTTATTTCATTTATTAAGAAGCTTCATCACCTAAACAAGCTACCTCATTTTATAATTTAGAAGTTTATCACTAGTGGGACAGTGACAATATAATTATAGAGCTATTAATTCTGAAATTCAATACTGATCAACTTTAAATATCGATTAAAGTCTGCTAGCTCAACTTAATTAGATTAATACTTTGATAGGAGTATAATTTTTCTCTGTTAGGAGAGGGCGTTAGAATCAATATATCAAGGCGCGTTTTAATTATTTCATTGAATATCTAAATAAAAATTCATCCGCACTTCGTATTTATATCATTTCTGTGATTACATGACACATACATATTTTCATATAATGCTTATCACTAAACTATAATTAATTAATACATAATAATCTCATTTTAATTTACCACTTAACCTTGGTAAATTAGTATGTTTTGTTTTAAGCTTGGGTTTGTGACTTTTTATCCAAATTACGTATATCTACAATTTTCTACTAACATGAAAAGAAGTTACTAATTCATTTTTTTTAATATCCACTAAATAAATTTAAATGTAAGACTTCGTGAATTTCCTTATATCTGATATAAAGAAATTTATATACATTATTATTGCATAAAAATTAGCAATATCTTTGTCACTTTCTTAGACTCTTTGATAGAGAGTCATTCAACTTTATATTTTTAAACTTAAAAATCACTCAATTATAGATTGTTTTCTCAAAAAGTTTTTCAACTTTGATTTTTAATTCGTAGGTCACTCAATTTATTTACTTGATTTTTTAAAATTAAAATTACAAATTTTAAGAAACTAAATATATACATTCAAACCATTAAATGGCGCTTTTTATTTTACACTAATTCCCCTAAAAATAATATTTTACATTATTTATACCCAATTACAATCAGGTTAACCAGTTTATCCTTCTATTCAAATAATTTTCTCCATTTAGTGTACATTTTTTAGATGTGTTTTCTCTAAATCTAGTGAAAATGTAATAATTTGAGATGGGTCATGAACTTTTTTTCTTTAGGGGAATGAGCATAAAATAATAAGGTCATCAAATGATTTAAATGAATATATATATATATATATTTTTTTTTTAAATTTGGTTTAGAAATAAAAGTTTTATGTCAATAAATTTTGGTTAAAGAAATCAATTAGATAAATTGAGTGTCTTTGTAAATAAAAGAGTGATTTTTGGGGAAAATTTTTATAGTAGAATGACTTTCCGAGAAAAGAATTCAGAATTGAAAGATCATCTATGATGTTATCTTGTTTTTTTTCTTTTGTCTTGTAATTAAATTTTTGCTAAAAAAAACGCTGGTGAAATTTCCCTAATATGATCATTTTGCGAGAAAACAAAACGAAGAAAATCCCTTCAAGGAAGAAAAATACAAATATCAATAGGTATAATAAATATCTTGATTTTTTAACAATAAAACTCATAATTACTATTCTTCAAACGTATATAAAATGAACTTTATTCTATTCTAATAAAATAGTTAGGAAAATACACATAAAAGTTAAATTGTATTAAGTCTCTAATAACGAATTCGACTGAGAAAACATATATACAAATCGTCCATGACACGCTTGATCAATTTGGTCACCTTTGCGGCTAGTAAATTATTTATTTTTATTTAATGGAAATACTAAGATAATATAACTATATTTTCATCTAAGTTGAATAATCTATTTTATCTGAGCTTGTTGGAAGGGTTGAGAGGTCAGTGTCCCTAATTAGTCAGTCAAATAAACTTTTAGGTGTTGTATTAAATATTCTTCTTCCACGGAATCTAAGTCAACTATCATAATGAAATTTGTAATTCAATTTAAATATAATATGTTTATAAGCTATTTGGAATAAAGAAATTCATTATTAATCGGATATATTACAAAAACAATACAAGCTAATTAATTAAGGGTATGCAAGTGTAACTAATACTCGTGATATTTTAATAAAAACATAATATCGTGCTAACAGTCGTTTAATTTGTTTGTAATATTGGGATTTTTTTTTTATATATACAACTGTACCAACTTTGATCAACATTATAAGAGGTAGGATTGTAACTTATAATATTTTTTCGTACATTTTTCAATTATTTAAATTTTATATTTCAAATATTAAATTTAACTTTGAAGTTTAATCAAGCTAATTTCGAAAAACAAAATAGTAGTAACAAGTAAAAGTGGTATATAATTACGTTAGTTCAATATGGACATTAATGAGTAATGTTGTTGACCTAATAACAGCTCACCATTTAATTTATCTAATTAAGTATTCCATTATATTAATATAGTTCCATTATTTCTTTAAATCTTTTTTAAAGAACATAAACTAATTACAATTGAAAGAGAATATCAATTAAAATTAAATTAAATTTTAGGGTGAAATCTATTTTGTTATAAGATGATAAGCCATGAGAAGGTGAAATATTGGGAAATCAGAGATCAACTATAATAATAAAAAACGTACATGTCAAAATTCACAACCTTGTTAAAATTAATAAATGGAAATTAGTTTCTCACTTATTACGCCAGAAATTTATTTTATTTTAAATATATAAAAATATTCCATAAATCACGATAATTATGATTTAAAATATTTAAATTTTTAAAAGATAAATAAACAATTTAATTAACTTTCAAAATTTTATCGATGTCACATAAATTAAAACAAAAGAAGTAACATATATTATTTGAAAAATGACATAAAAGAAACTATAAATCATAATTATTATCAACTTAAAATATTTGATTGTTGAATTTGTTGATTCTTGAATTCTATTTGTACCGTGTAAATTGGGTCACAAAGAGTAATATATATTATTTAAAAATTATATAAAATTACTATAAATCACAATAATTAACAACTTTAATTATTTTAAAAAATTGAATGATTAGCTAAAGTGAGACTTATTAGGAGAAAAAATATAGCAAAAGGTGCTCTAATAATAAGATTGTAAAAGAGTTTTAAAAAATTATAATAGACAAATAACATAAACATAGATAAATACTTTTTTTCTTTTAAGGTATAATTTAAATTTTTCGAATCTTTTAAGCTTTGATTCACAATTTAACAAAAAAAAATTTGGCTTCAATCAAAATAAGAAATTTTTATTTATCGAAAGAATTTAATTAATCTCTCAGTTGGGAAATTGAGCGGTTGCCATCTTCGGTAGTTGCTCTGACTCCTTCCACCACCTTCCACCCCCCACCCCAAACTTGTTTTCGTTTCTTCTACGTCATACAAAGAAGTAAACAATTCAACTAGAAGAATACAACACTCAAAAAAGTCTCTTCTTTCTCTGAGTCTTCTCTTGACACTTTCTTGATTTCTGCCCCCTTATGTAATCCATCTGTTTTTTTCTCCTATTTACACCTCTTTAAACTTTTGTCTATACTCATTTTAGAGCAACCCCAAAACATAAATTGTACTAGTAGTACAGTAAATAGCTTGTACCTTTACACCTTCCTGCAAACATGGGTGCTCTGTTTTTCCTTCTTGTTGTACTTTTTTCCTTGATTGTATCGAATGTTGTTGTACTAATCGAGGCAAGATTTATAGTTGAGAAGAACAGTATAAGTATTCTGTCTCCTTATTCATTGCACTCAAAACACGATGCTTCTATTGGTAATTTTGGTGTTCCTGATTATGGTGGTTCTTTAGTTGGAACTGTTGTTTATCCTAATAAAGGTGCCAATGGATGCAAAGAATTTGATGGTGATAAGCCCTTCAAGTCTAAGGCTCATCGTCCTAATATCCTTCTTCTTGATCGTGGAGGTAATTTCTTTTTCTTTTCTTTTTTTTGAATTTTAATTTGGAAACTGAAAAAAAGATCAATTTTTTGGGTGATTTTAAAGTTTTGATTTTTGACTTGATGTAATGTTGTCTCTATCTTTAAATAATCACTCTGCCAGAGGTTTGTTCATTCCCATGGCTTTTTTAGTACAAATATAAGTTTAGACTAAAACTACTGGGTTGGGTCGAACCGTCGGTTCCTAATTTCATCAATTCCATCACATCTCTTGTTGGTTCTTGCTGGATTAAGCGTAGATGATAAAGATTTTTTTTTCTACTGTCAACAAACAGAAAAAGAGTGACATGTTCTTAGATTAAATTATAAATCTTAGAGGTTATTGCTGGTATTTAAGTATCTATTGGAGTAAGTTAGAGAAAATTACATTTCTTTTAGGTTTTGCTTCTAAGTGAAGTCTTAGATACTTATGAGTTATTTGACTGTTTCTTGGAGTTAAAGGAAGTTTATGAATCTATTTCGAGGAGCCACTATACCATTTTTCTATGCATAGTTTATTAGAAAGTCTTTAACATATTAGATAAAGTTAAATGCTTTAAAAACAATTACATAAACAATTTTTTTTCTTTTTCCAGACTGCTATTTTGCTTTGAAGGTTTGGAATGGCCAACAAGCAGGAGCAGCTGCAGTTCTAGTTGCTGATAGCATAGATGAGTCTCTTATAACTATGGATTCTCCTGAAGAAAGCACGGATGCCGATGGATACATCGAGAAGATTGGAATCCCGTCAGCATTAGTTGAAAAGTCCTTTGGTGACACATTGAAAGAAGCTCTTAAGAAGGGAGAGGAAGTTGTGATTAAAATGGATTGGACGGAGTCGATGCCTCACCCTGATCAGAGAGTTGAGTATGAACTGTGGACAAATAGCAACGATGAGTGTGGGGTTCGTTGTGATGAGCAGATGAATTTCATCAAGAACTTCAAGGGACACGCTCAGATACTTGAAAAAGGCGGTTATACTATGTTCACGCCTCACTATATTACATGGTACTGTCCTGAAGCATTCATTCTTACCAGCCAGTGCAAATCTCAGTGCATAAATCACGGGAGATATTGCGCTCCTGATCCAGAGCAGGACTTTGGGGAAGGGTACCAAGGGAAGGACGTTGTTTTTGAGAACTTGAGGCAGCTCTGCGTGCATAGAGTTGCAAATCAGAGTAGCCGTTCTTGGGTTTGGTGGGACTATGTGACGGATTTCCATATCAGATGCTCAATGAAACAAAAGAGATACAGCAAAGAGTGTGCTGAGGAGGTCATGAAATCGCTTGGTATCTTTCTTTCGAGTAAACTTTTGGTCGACCATTGATAATTTATACTGTTCTCAGTAGTTATTCTTTGAGTTTTTTTCGATTCATCAGATCTACCTGTTGACAAGATAAAGAAATGCATGGGCGATCCAGAGGCTAATGTAGAAAATGAAGTGTTGAAGACTGAGCAAGACCTCCAGGTCTCTTCATCTCTGAAAATCTCTAATCATTTTATTATTGTCACATGATCGGACCATTTTGATATTTTACTGGTATAATATCTATGTTATCGCAAACATGTTACATATAAACATAACTTTTTCTTTTGTTTCTCTTGATAGGTGGGCCGAGGACCTCGTGGAGATGTGACAATCTTACCAACAATGGTCATCAATGATGTTCAATATCGAGGTATGATGTATATGCAGACTAACTAATTGCTTATATTTGTAGCTAGTTTATTGATAAATCTTCAAGGGGATATAATATTCTCCGTGGATCTCTATTATCTTACTCTTTTGAGTACCCGTCTTCTTCTTTTAGGAAAATTGGAGAGGACTGCTGTTTTGAAAGCCATATGTGCTGGATTTAAGGAAACAACTGAACCTTCGATATGTTTAAGTGGAGGTTTGACACCATTCCCTTCTTCATAGTCTTGACTACAAGACTTATTGCATAAAATTGAATGAGTTAGCTAATTGTTGCTTATTCTCAATGACAATAGATCTTGAAACGAACCAGTGCCTAGAAAGGAATGGTGGCTGTTGGCGCGATCCAAAATCTAACATAACTGCTTGCAAGGTATGGCAAATAATGTTCTCTAAAACCTTAAAAACGTTTGTCTTTCTCCGTGGAAAACTATTGTGGTATATATAACAACCTTTTACATGAGCCTCATGCTCGTTTATTCTATTTGTTTTATAGGATACATTTAGAGGAAGAGTTTGTGAGTGTCCTTTGGTGAACGGCGTTCAGTATAAAGGAGATGGATACACTTCTTGTGAAGGTAAAGAAGTGTTTCTTCTTGTTCTTTAGTTATACATCCATTAATTGACACTGGCTTGCTATCGATTGACAGCCATTGGGCCTGGAAGGTGTATGGTAAACAATGGAGGATGCTGGTCAGAAACCAGACATGGAGAAACATACTCAGCATGTTCAGTTCAGTAAAATCAATACTTTCTTGTATCTGTATTTAGTCAAACATTAAACCATTTTATGTGCTTAAATCTGGTTTAACGCGAAACAGGAGGGAGAAATATCAGGCTGTAAGTGTCCGGTTGGTTTTAAAGGGGACGGTCATAAATGTGAAGGTACGTAACATTCTTGTACATCCTAATATTTTCTCGTGTTCTTTTACATTTGGCAAGTACTGATTTCAAACGTCGTTCCTTTCATCAACAACAAAAAAAAATCAGATGTAGATGAATGCAAGGAAGGAATCGTTTGTCAGTGTGATGGCTGCAGCTGTAAGGACACATGGGGTGGATACGAGTGCAAGTGTAAAGGAAATCAACTGTACATAATGGAGCATGATACTTGTATAGGTAAGACTTTCAAAATTTAACCATAAAGTGCTGCCACTGGAAAAACTCTTCATTCTGTGAAGATACAAAGTACCAATATCTTTCATGACATAACAAGATGAAGTTACAGTATTACCTTGTTTGTTATTTGTACAGAAAGGCGCTCATCAAAGATCGGACGGGTGCTTATGTTCTCTTTCCTAGCCATTGCAGTCGGGGCTGGTTTAGCTGGTTATGTCTTTTACAAGTATAGACTTCGGGTAAGCAAATGGAAGAGTTATTACAATCTTTATCCTTTCACACTAATGTATTGTCAAATAGTCTTACTTATGCTACTTCAACAACAATTATGTCTCAATCCCAATTATGAATCTTCAGTATCATCAATCCTCTGTTTGAGAATAGTCATACTTATGCTAACTATTGGTAAATTTATAGTCATACATGGACTCGGAGATTATGGCCATCATGTCACAATACATGCCTCTTGATAACCATCAGAATCAGGTTGTCCATCATGAAGCTGAACCTCTACAACAGAGCTCAGTATGACCCAATGTAGCCAACTGCTGATGTGTGACTTTCTGTTTTCCTCTTGGGATGCTTTTTCAACGTCATTGATCTTGAAGGAGCAGAAGACAGACATCCTGATGTTGGTTTGCCAACTTTCGAGTCCATAAAAAACTGGCTTTTCCATTTGTGTATAATAGAGTTTTGAGATGTAAATGCAGGATTCACTTGTGTTGAGAGGACATATAGAACAGCACATACTTGCAAAAGGCAGCCCATGGCTTTTTACATTATTATGCAGCTGCTTACATCTTGATCATAAATTAGATGAAATTGGGCGTACAAATCTTTTGCGTCAATTTGACTCCCCACATATTCATTTCAATTCAATAAAGAATGAATTATGGTACTTGGAAGAGTATTTTCACATGTGATACTGAAGAGGATTGAGTTAGTACTGTTCAAGGCACAATGGGCATAATCATCCTGCAACACATGAAGCTTACAACTTTTCAAAAGAATGTAAAACCTACATGGACAATGCTCTTTACGCTCTTGGTGATTATCTAATTCAGGAAAAACCAAGCAAACTCCTCCATACCAAGTCGTCTCACCCAGAAAACGTAGTTCGCTTAGAAGCCGCAACACAACCCATAACATCTGTGCATGTGCAAAAAATTTCTTCTTACAAGAGAAAGCTGTACAAATAGAAACACATGCCAAAACATTATCTCATAGAAAGCAGCTTCCTAAAGTATGTCCATCACATTCCTATCTGTGCAATATCACTAGCACTATCATCATCAGTCGAAAGTACAATAAAGATCAATGGACCCATAAAAATGGGTGGTGCAAAGCTACAAACAGCACAGAAGCACAAGCGCTACAAACCAATTCCCTTAAGAATCATAAAAAAATTGAATACTAATGACGGCACATATCGGCCAAAAAATAAGGAATTCCCAAAGATCACATATGAAGCATGTATCAACCATCAATCTGCAACTTTCTCCAAAAGCCAGGGCAAACTGCAAAAAGGAAGTGTTGAATCTTTCGTATCTGTCAACAGGTTCTCACCAAACAATAAAGTGTACCGATTAAAAGAGCAAGAATTCTACCTACTTTTGCTATGGAGATAGAACCTGACAATACAACCGACAAATACAGCATTCATCACAATCCATAAAAGGAGTAAAGCTGTGTTGATAAAATAAAGGCATCAGAGAAACCTTGCCACTTTCTCATACAGCAGACTCCAGCAAAACAAAAGAAAAGAATGAAGCTTCATATGACTTGAACAAAGGGGCGTAAATGCCCCAAAAACGCACCACAAAAGAGGCAGGTGTGCTTGGACTAGCATCTCCCACCACGACAAGCACATCTTCTACAGAAATAGGTCTTAAATCCACAGAATTTCAGATATTAATTGCTAAGGAAAGCCTCAAATTATAAGGAATATCAGGAAAGTTCTAATCCAAGAATGGGCCTTGGACTCAGAAGATACAACAAAATAACAACTGCTCTCTACTTAAGAGAGTGGAGCAACTGCACATGTTAAGACGAACACAAATTAGTAACATAAACAGTCCACAGTCATTGCATCTTATAGACATAGAACTAGTAAACTTCCTGTTGTCCTCATGGGTGATCGCCAAGATGCCAAAATCTGTAGTAGATACCCACAACCATCAGCTTAAAAAATAAAGATGATTAAATTGCAGAAAGAGAAACTATTAGTACAAGATCAATATAGTCTCCAAAATAACATGAAAGAAGTACAGAGAATTCTTTAAGTTCATAACAAGGATTAGATATGCCAAATAGTTGCAAAATAAACCTTTGAAGGCCACATGTCAAATAACGCCCCATTCATCTCTTTCTCCCACCACGTTCTCTCAGAGAGAGACTGAATGTTTCTCCGGAAGCAACATTATAGTATGCAAGAGACAAGTTGTCCTTGAGAAAACCAGCCTTTCCACTCAGCTTTTGTTTGTTTGCAGGAAGCTGGATCTCCCCGGAAATCTTCTCTTTCAGACTGGCAATCGTTTCGGATAGAGATTGCACTGTGATTTCCAGAACTTGTCCTTTGAGATTTCCTTCGTCGGTATTCGGCACAGAAACATTGATCCTTGCAGGTCCCTGCAATACAACCCAGCAGGAAATAAAATTTTCATGAATGTAAGAAAACATGAGACAGACAATTGTTTATTTGGGGTGGGGGACAAAAGCTATCCCTACCGAGTGCTGGGCCAAAAACTGGTCTTCAGGAATGAGAACAGACTCATCGAGCTTTTGCCTCTTCGGCTCTGGCTCTTCAGGGAGAGGAGGGGCTTCCTCCGGTGGAGGAGGTGGCGGCATTCCTTGGGGCATAGGAGGAGGCGGGACCATAGACATTCCGGGCTGGGACATTGGGTGGGAAACAAAGGGCCGAGGTGCTCCCAAATGTGTAAACTGTGATCCAGGAGGTGGTGGAATAGGAAGGCTATGTGAATTCATAGCCATTGATGGAGGCATTGGGGGACGATTGACCATGAGGCCTTGCTGACCTGGCATTTGTGGCATGTTTGGAGGTGGGGGCCGAACTTGAGGAATCATGTTAACCATAGGAGGTGGAGGTGGAGGCTGAGCAACGAGCCCAGCACTGGTGGGAGTGGAATATTGGACTGTATTAGGAGGCCTGGGAATATTCAGCGCAAGCCCAGGAGGTGGAGGAAGTGGCCTAACAGATGGAAGACCGGGTCTGGGAGGTGGAGGGGCCTGCGGACCAGGAAGGTTTCTCGCATCATTCTGATCCCCTGCATTGTTCTGAGACATTGCCTGGCTTGCAGTGCGACCAATGCTACCTGAGTGACCATCCCATATGACCTGCTTCGGCTCTTCCATTTTTTTCTCAATCTCAGCCTTGACTGCATTTGAAACTTCTTCTTCCGTCGTACCAAATATATCCGGACGGGTTCGTGCAAGCCCAACAATGTTCCTAGAAATCTCATCATCTTGTGCAAGAGTCGTTTCCTTAATCTTCGCAAACATCCTGTCCTTCTGTTCCTTGTACTTCGGATCAATGAGAGAGATCCTCATATGTTCAGACATCTCATTAATAGGTATTAGCTCACCAGTTATAGGAGAGACAACATACTTAGTTGGGTCCCTTTCTGCTGGGATCCTCTCTTCAGGCCTCTTCCAGTTCTTCACAATCCGAATTGGTGGATCATTTTCTTCTGAAATTGCCATTGTTTCAGCATTCTTGACACCCCCATTCTCTTCAAGAGTCGCAGCTCGCATACCTTCTTCAACTAGCTGCACCTCTTCTTCATCCATCTCCATTTCCACCTCCTTTCCAGGCTCAACATATTCCTCTTCCTCCAATGTAGGCATCTTGCTCCTCCTTATAACCTCCTCAAGGGTCATAGGTGGAGGTAAATCCTGATCCTCATCATCAGCAAAATCTATCGTCTCAACAACAACAAAATCATGCCAATCAATCATAGACATCTGCAACCTCTCCTGTTCTATCTCATCTTCAGCTTTCTGTCTAGCCTGCTCCTGTGATCTTTCCCATTCCAACCGATGCAGACATCGCTCTAGGACTGTTGTCATGTCAGCAGCACTCTTCTGCAGCTTATCCGTCAAGCCTTTAGGAGGCATTAGAACTTTCGAATACGCATCCGCAAGTGAAGTGAAAAACATGAACATGCTGTGAGTAGGCTTCAGAAAATGAAATTGAGGATTATTTATCTCTCTGCTTGTCAACCCTGTTAAGAAAGACTTCCCATTTCTGGCCACAAATTGTGATGTAAGTTTAATGATATCCAATTCTTCACCTGTGATCCCTTCAGGGAGACGAACAGTATATTGCTCTGCCTCAGGTGGCTCAAGGACCTTTCTAGTAGGTCTAAATTGAGCTGACGGGTCAGGTTTTTCAGTTGCTTGAGCACCATCAGAGGTAGGAGCAGGGGTAGCCTCTTTGTCTTCTGGCTGAGCGGGAAGCTCTCCAGAAGCTTGATTCTGTGCACGAGCTTCAGCCAAACGGTGCTGATAATAGGCATGGTAAGGATCAGAAGCATTCAGGAAGTTGAATTTTGCATTGCCAGCATTATTTAGAACAATCCTCTTCTCAAATTCCGGACCATTCTTCGCCACAAACTGTGAAGTCTTGTCAACGATACTTCTAATATCTGGAGGGGGATAAATGATACCAATAGTTCTCGTATGTGTTGCAACAGATGTTGGAACCTTGTTCTTATTGTTTTCCTCTTCATTCTCTTCCATCTTAACATCCTTTGGTTCCTCTACTACCTGAGCTAGAGGTGTTGGTCCTAGATTCCCATCCAAAGGCGGCGCCGGAAGGGGCAATATCGGTGTGGTGCCTAACATTTCTATTCCTGCAAGTTGCATCAAACTCCATTTTGAAAAAAATAAACAAGCATTCATCTATGGCAGACAGCCTTGGGCACAAATAAATGAAACAGTAGAAAAAGAAGAACTCCAAATAAATATTTTTAGCTGAGCAGCCAAATGTGTTAATTTGAACATAAACAACCTAACGTAACCATAACGCACCAAGAAGTGCGAAAAGTATCACTTAATTACTTATTACAGGAAGCAAATGAAAAGAAATTCACCTGATTAAACAAGCTGGTTACTATATGGAGTGTCCGATCTGATCCTTCTCTGTCAAAAATGGCCGGAAATTTCGCCGGATACGATAATTAGTTAATTACCACCGACGAGAGTGATAAGGATTTTGAAGAGAATCGAAGAGAATAGTGAGCTTGAGGTTCTAATATATAAACCTTCTCGCCGACCAAACGTGACCCGGAATCGTATGAAAGCCCAAAATTAAGATCTGTGGGCTTCGGCCCATAATTTTGCTGTCAGTCTATTGGGATAATTTGTAGATGGCCATCGGCCAAAGAAATTACCAAAAAATTATCATTCGGTGTATAATCAATGTAATATTTTATACATAATCAAGTTATATTCAATTTTTAGTGTATTATAATGTATATTCAGTGTCTGACTCATATATAAGTATTCTATATTGCACAGTTAAAGTATACTTTCTATGACTTTTGGTAAACTATATTGTATAAGATCGGTATATTTTCTATGATTTTTTGCTATATTTTATGTAAATAAAACATGACTATTTATTGTAAACTAATTAATTTATTATATATATTTAAAATTATCCCAATCTATTTTGCAGCACATCATTAAGGCCCATTCTCTTCAAGTGAGTTTTAAATTGCAGATATGAAAAGTGAGTTTAAATTAAGTGGATATTGTTAAAAAGTTTGGAAAGAATTTAGGAATCATTGTTTTTGCAAGTTTGAACATATAGGTCTTGGATTTTCTTTTCCTAATAAGACGTATATGTTACTTCCTTTTGTTTTGTTTCAAATTATAGACTGTTTAATCCTCGTAAAATTTAAGATGACATTCATTTTAACTTAATATAAAGAATTCTAAGTACTTATTTGGGCAATATTTGGTTGACCTAAAGAAAAAAGTTTGAAGACAAGTTAAAAATTGTGGTTGAACATAAATTTTAGTATTTGAAAATAAAACTCATTCTAAAAATTGCCAAGTGAAAACTGCTCTTTTACTTTTACTTGAATAGCCTTCTTAAAAGACTTCTAAATCTCCACCAGAGGGGAAGCCTTCTTAATATGCAGAAGACTTGTGGATCACCAGCTGAAGTTTCTTGATGTATGTACTTTTGTGATCTTACATATAATTGTGGAATTGTGATGCAGAAAGAACTTCTTTGATTTGATTTGATTGATTCGCACTAGTTCTTGATGGAACATTCATTCACAGAAGCATGGAAAATAAGTCTGCCAAATACACCTTTGTTTCACAGGCTTTTCAAGCATGTAAGACATGCTAATAAGCATCCAAGAAAGGACTAGAACAAGTCAAGTAAGGCATAGTCTGTTCCAGCAAAACAGCTAGCAAATTTGGTCAATCTAATTGCATGACTGTGTCATACCACAACTTATGTTCCAAGACATTTCATAGAAACTTTGATGCAAGTCATGCTTTCATGATACAACACAAGGAGATCAGTCTCTTGCACAAGATAAGCAAATTGCCTAGCAACATTACCAGATACAGAAACTTAGCTAATGCACATTATGCAAAGATCAGCATGTAGTTAAGCATTTGCAAACAGCAAATATGTGTGAAAACCAAAGTATGGTAGCCAGAAATCATAAAGGATATCCATAACTATGCTACAAAAGTTTTACCATCTCATTTACTGCCTTCTCAGACCTACAAACCACTTCAAAAAAAAAATGTAACTTTCTGGAAAAAGCTCGACTCTAATGTATAAGTTAAACAGTTTGCTCTCATCAACTGCTACTGTGCAACATGTATCAATCATCAAACATCAGGAACTACTCCAGAATAAGAAAAGTGACTGTCATTGTCGCAAAGATTGATTAAAATGGAAAATATCTGTCAGTTAATATATATTTTAGTCCCTTCAGCGATGTCCAGTACAACTGGAAAGAATTCTATACCATTATATTAGGATCTTTCACGTCTGAGCACACTGGTACAAAGTGTACAGTGAACTAAACTTCAAAAATCAGCACTTTTTAACAACCACAACCTCAGAGCATCTCTAAATATAGAACATCACTCATTTTATTAGACATAAGTACAAGTGTACAACTACATAAACAGGCTACACAAACTCTAGATGCCATAAACAAAACAAACTATGGACACAAACTCTAGAGACCAAGTTCCTAACATGTTCGTTAGATGCAAAAGAAGTAAATCTATGCTACAATTATTAAATTTGAAAGTTCTCTTCAATGAAATAAGAGTTTCACAAATTCAAAATTGCAGCAGACAGCAGTATACATTTGAGCAAAGAGGCTCTGTGATCAATCCAGTATTTACAAAGCATAGTCCAAGGTCACATTGTCCTACGGCATTTTTGTATCAGTTAAGTGAGAAAATGACCAAAATAGTCTCTTATGTTTGTTTTTCAAAAAATAATCCTTTAAACATACACATGGACAGTTTTAGTCCTTCATGTTTTGTAGAACAGGCTCGTGAGAAACACATAAACTGTTTAAACTGAAAAAACCGTGAGAGAAGATTTCTCTCAATTCATAACTTATGAAGAACCCCAAAAAAACAGCAGAAGCAAACCAGATGCTGACAACAAAAATAAAACTGTGAAGGAATTGTTGTCCACCTGGGGCATCGGGGGATTAGAAAATCACTGGAAAGAACATGGATCACACTGCCTGCTTGTATCTGTAGGATCTTTTGGGGAGTAAGGAACTCTAGGTGTTTAAAGAGAACCAGTAGCTGTTTAAGTTCAGAAGTCTATAATTTTGGCTTTTGGTGCAACATTCAAGATGTAAAGGATGAAGACAGCAGACTAGACTACATCAATTCACTATAGGAATAGGTTTTATGGTACAAATGGGATCCCTCCCTTCGTTTTGTTTTTGTATAGGGGGATCCCAGATCACGTAATAACAAGCACTGTTGTAGTGCTTGGTTGTTAACATTTATAAAATAACGCAAACATCAAGTACTAAATTTCTCAAGTGTGTACTCAAAGGATTATATGAAACCCTGATAAAAAAGGATTACTTAAAACCAACGCCAAACATAATGGACTGTTCTTGTCATTTTTCTCCATTTTAGTCAGCTCGTATATCAATCAAGTCTGCCTCATGTTTTTCTAAATGTTCTTAGCTTTATCAACCATTCAAAACTGGTGGCTTCTGTACTTCCCTCACATGATTCAATCCTATTAAATTCAACAAGCACCAGAATATCTTACAATCTAAAGAAAGAATGTAATCTTTGAGACTTGCAAATAAAAAGGTGTACTCAATAATGTCAACGTCAACATTATTAAACGCAAGCAAAGTTTATATTAAACTTAATTTAACACAAGCACATTTTACCTCACATGATTCAAACATGCTAAACTTGACAAGAACTAAAATATACTATATTCGAATTAAAGAAACCACATTAAAAGACTTATAAAGTAGAACACATAAGCCAAGACCATGTTCAAGATTTACAAGATAGAACACATATGCAAATAATGTCTCTATGGTATAGAGGTCCACCAGAGATTTTCCATTGATAAGAAGAAAATAAGCATGTTATTATTATCAATAACACTGACATATGATATCAAAATCTCAATTGCAAGTACAAACACTAAAAATTTCCATTGATAAGAAGAAAACATGCATGTTATTATCAACAATACTGACATATGAGATCAAAATCTCAATTGCAAGTACGGACACTAAGAAAAGAATTAGAGATGACTTCAATATTTCATCAAAGCAGATGACCATTTAGCAACGATAATAGCACTCGTAACCATCTATATCAGGTTCTACAACAGCAACTATGTAGGAAACGGAAGGTAAAAGCCTAAACTAAGATCAACACAATTACATGTCTGAAGGCTCATGGTTCAACTGTATTACCAAGCACAAAAGAAAACGCTTCACGAACTGGTGGATACTCGACAAGTGCAATTTCCATAGCATATCCAGCGACAGGTAATTTCAGATCCCTCAAAACAGAGAATGCCTCACCCATACGAGTTTTAGGCACTTCGTCAGCTACTGGGCAATAAGGAATCCATGTATCAGGACGATGCTCCTCCGCAATCTCAACGCCCTCCTTTTTCATAGCATCAAACAGTTGTGAATGGAACTGAAGGAGAGACAAAGTTGGAGTTGGGGCAAGAAATAAAACATTGTCATCACTTGGGAGGCTTCCAATTGAACCAAAGGAGAGAGGCAACGGTTCTTGCTTGGATGAAAAATTCTTTACAATATTCTCAAGCTTTGATGGATCAAAAAAGGGACTCGAGAAGAGAGTAATGTGAGGTCTAGACTCAATCTCAATAAGCTGAGTGCTAATCTGGCGCCGAGCCAATACATTCCAGGCTTTCAGGACCTGGTTCTCCAGTGCAGGATCAAAGTAGAGCTCAATAGCATAGCCTTGCGACATTGCCTCTATCAAGATTCAAAACAAACACAACAATAAATCACTAAAAATAAACAGAATCACAACTTTTCGCCAAGTCCCACCAAGAAAAGAAAAATAGAAATTTTGACAAAGCAACAACTTATATTATAAATAATCAGATACTAAAACTCAGAAAAATGAATTGGGATCTTATACAGAACAAGAAATAATGAAGAAAAATACACTAAAAAGTAAATCCACACATAAAAGAATCGTGCAAATCAAGAACAAGATTGAAACCCTAAAGAAACCACAGAATTAGAGGAAAATTGAAGCATACCCAGTTGAAAGATGAGGCAGACAAGGCAAAAAGGAGCAGTAATGCCACCCAATTTAGAATCGCCCCAAAACAGCAGAAGAAATGAAAAAAGTAGACACAAGGGGTTAAACGAAACAAGTGAAGAGGGGATAAAGAAAAGGTTCTTGGCAGAAAGGAGAAACAATTTTTTTTTCCTCTCCCCAATTTTGTCAATAGGAAAAGTTGAATTTTTGTTTAATTGACCATAAAATAGTGAACTGTGGTAAGACTTATTTTTCCAACACCCAAGAAATAAAAGGTAGACGGTAAGAAAAGAAAATTAATGTCAGCAAAGTATTTTTCAATTTTTTTTTAATGTTTGGTGGCTCTAGAAAAACAAGTTTTTCCATAAATGAGTAGTATGATAGAAAAAAAATAATACATTTAAAATTATTTATTTTTCGTACTTATCAAACAAATGTCTCATTTGCATTAAAATTTAGATGTTGAATTTGAATATTAAGATGTATTATTAAAAAAATTAATAAATATAAAATTCAATTAAACACTATTAATAAAATATTTTTTAAAAAAAAGTCATGATATTTGATGGATTAACAATAGTAATTGGTATGTCAATTGAGGATAACATTGTGTCTGGCGATGATAGTTGGTAGTAGTGGGTTAATGGTGGTCGTTTGTGACGACAAATAGGTGTTACCGTGTTGACAAGGAAAAAAAAATGCTACTCAAATTTCATAACGTCAACACCAGTTTGTGACTTCTTTATTTCCTTTCAATTTTCTTACAGAATGAACCAAAAAAATTGGACTTGAATTAACAAATCGTCCACATTTTCACGCCGGTCACTTTTATAATAACAATAAGAGATTGTTTTCGATAGACCTCATTTCAAAAGCAACACACTGATCACTTTTAAAAGATAAAAATAAACTCTTATTTTAAATCGACCCTATGTTCCCCTTCCTTTTCTAACCAAGAAAGTGAGCTCAGGATTCGATGGATAATGAATCGAAAACAAATAGGTTTTTTCTTTATTGGTGGATGAGAAACCGCAATATTTTACTAACCCCTTTAGACAAGTTTGTTTGTTTAGGGGATTCTACATCTTTTTTGCTTAAAATAATACAGAAGAAACATACAAAGGATCCAACTTTGTTTACCTACTTTGATTTTGTCACAAACTGACTGGGAAGTTTCATTTAACTACAATACAAACAGAAGAGGATGTGAAAACATTACATTAATGAACAAAACTTCAAAACTCAAGTTCTGGGCAGAGCTTATCCCAAACAAAAGATGGCTAATTTAGTATACAAAGAGAACTATCAAGCCCACCACATTGCGATAAGACTGGCTCTTTTACTCTGTGGAATAATTAAACAAGCTCTGATCTTGGTACTATTTTGCTATAAAGACTGCAGAATTAGTAGCTTAAACCTATATAGGACAACTAATTGGAGATGAAGGAGAAAAAGAACTCATCTTCATGTCACATATGGAGTTGTGAAGTATTAATTAGCAATTCGCTCGAATTTAAAACTCCCTTCATCCATTACGGCCATTTGCTTTCTCTTCTTTGATAATTTAGTAGTTTGAAACCCATTTTGCTCAGTACTAAACTGAGCAGCTGTTCGAGCGCGTAATTCCTCTAAGGTCTCACCTTCCTTGGCTCTCTCCAGAACCTAAGAGGTAAACACACACATAACATATTATTCGGTGATATTTAAGTAGATATATACAATGAGAATTGCAAGATCACATACCAAATGGCGCCCATACAAGTGAGTATTTGATAGAGCTTCAATGGCGTTCTTTGCCTCTTGCTTCGTGACAAACTCTACAAATGCAAATCCTCTGTGGTTTCCAAACCTCATTGGCAACCTTAAACTCTTAATCTGTAGGAAAAATTTAATTTTGAGGTCAACAGAAAAGGCATTGAGATAAATAGCTATGTCAAAACATGATGACAAATGCAAAACAAAAATAACATACATGTCAGACTTCAAGGAACCAAAGCATCATAATGGGTTTTTTTTCTTTCTAGACTTAGCTCCTAGTGGCTAGATCTTCTGTCTAAATCAACATTTTTCAGACTCATGGTTTCCCTGACACATTCCACTGTTGCTGAACCCTCGAACAAAAGCATTTACAAAACATAGAGAATCTTAAATTCTCACTTAAATCGCGATAAAATAGTCTGCCAAGAAAAGTTGGAAGTATGGCTGAAAAAAGACCCTATAGTTTTATCTGTGCTTTTTTCTCCAAATCAAAATTCTAAGCAAAGTAAAAAGAACATGTAGTGCCGCCAAAGGGTTCTGGGACGATCAAGAGCCAAGGATCATATGATTGCAAATCTTAGTCAGCTAGCTCTCAAGATTTGCCAAAGGGTAAGGGCATAAGCGTTTCCTAAGTCTAGCTTCATGCAAAAATGCCATCATTATGCCTTAATAAAACTAGAGACAAGACCACAACCTTCAAGCTAATTTAGTTATCCACTAAGTATTCGTCATTTGTGGCTACTAAGCCACATCCACATACTTCCCCAGTTTTCCCCCTCTTCATCCACCCCTCAATCTTTTCCCATCCCTCTTCTGCATCTTCTACTTCATATCCAAGGCTAACATCATACCTCATTTTTCCACACCCCTCATCTGGAGGTCTGGGCAAACTGGCCCGGATACCACCATTTTAAAATAATAGCAACAATGATTAATCCAGTGAAAGTCAGTCTTCATGATTCAGACCAAAAGATCAACATTAGTGCAATTCTATAAGTTCCACAGAAACAAGTGTCTCTCATGTGGATCAAAACGAAAATGTACAGTATATAATGCATGCTCATGCCTCTCAGTCATATTTATCTTCAACCAACCTCTATCTTTGGCACTTCCAGCAAAGGGAAACCAAGTATCACCTTTTTACTACATAGTATCACCCTATGTTACAAACAGTTGAGAGAAAGTACCTGCCCAAATGGACTGAATAGTTGCCTGAGATCCTTTTCAGTTGCCTCAAAAGCAACATTCCTAACAAGTAATTTAGTTGAACTCTTGTCATTCTCAGCTCTCTTTGGTAATTGGTCCTTCTTAGTGTGACAAAGTTGCAATATAAGTGCATGGCCATCCAAAACAGTTCCCTGAATGACAAGAAGAGGGAAGTTGGAAAATTAGTTATAAAAGCCTGAGAAATATGGACAGAGAGTTGAAATAAAAATCAGAAAGATTACCTGCAAATCCTTGCAAACGTTGATCGCTGTATCAACAGAATCAAATTCAATGAATCCAAAACCCATAGAGACATTTTTTCCATTCTTTACATGCTTCTTCACCTTCACAGAATAATATTAACAGGTGTTGGAGGAAGAGGAGTTATTTTCTCATGCAGCAGGAAGGAAATACTCTACTCAGAGAGTAAAAGTCTCAGAATAAGACAGACCCAAAAGAACTTACCCTCACGCTTAATATCCGCCCATCCTTTATGTGATCAGTGAAATGCTTTTTTAAGCTCTCATCCAACGTCTTGAAATTTAGGTTCTTGACATAAAGAGATCGTGACTGGAAAGATGGCCAACAAGAACGTCATTTGGTTAATGAAACAGGAACAAACGTGAGAAGTCAAGGCAGATAGAAGAATAAACAAAGAAGCAACAAGGAATTTCCAAAACTGCATTGCTATTCCCTACACTTATTTCCAATAACTGAACTCTTTATTTTTCGGTACAGGGAATAGAATGATTCTTTTGGTAAAAGTGGTGCCGCTGAATCAGCACGCAATGAGTATTCAATAGGCTGCGGATACCAAGAGTAAGGATCATATATACAGATAATTTATTTCTGATTTACTCTGAATCTATCTCTGTGAGGTAGTGGTAAGGTTTGCTAACATTTTACCCTCCCCAGACCCCACTTATGGGATCACACTGGTTATGTTGTTCTTGTGTTGTTGTTACTCTGAATCTATCTCTTTCTCCCAATGCTTGACTTGCAGACTAACAACAACATACCCAGTGAATCCCATCAACAACCACTTTGATTCATATGCAGACCATAGTTGCTTAACAACAAACTAAAAACTTGAATATATATGTAAGACTTAGTTTAAGAATTTGCAAAACAAAAACAAAATCTCAGTCCCAAGCTAGTTGGGTCAAGAATCTTCGCTATACATGCCACTCCGTTCAAGCCCGTCTCTGAAACAATTTTATGAAGATTTGATTTCCCTAGTGCGGTAGGTTCTTTATATTTTCTACTGGCATTAAAATCTCTATGGAAACTAAAAGACTCCAAACAAAATAATCTAAAGTAAACGTAATAAGACTTGATCTCAAGTCTCCACTTAGTGGATTATAGATCTTTTTCTTCTCTTGTGCCCTAATTACGCCGTGTAAGAAGACAAAATGTTAACAAATGAATAATGATGTTTACATTAACATAATATAGTCTTTCGAAAACAACCTCTCTATCTCCATGTGATAGTAATAAGGTCTGCGTACACTCTACCCTCCCAGACCTCAGTTGTGGGATTTCACCGGGTATGTTGTTGTTACATTAATGTAATATAGATTCTCTCTTGAAGTTATGTGCCACTTCCTATCTTCAGAACTTGAATCAGAGAGAGAAGATCAAGATCCTACTAAATTATCGTAAATAAAATGGGATTCAAAAAGAGAAACTTCATGCCCTATGGTGAAACCATTGATTAAACTGAAGTGCCAGCCTTGGTAAAGCTTTCAGTATTTATTTTTTGGTTTCTCGCCCAATTTCTGGTACACATTGGAGCTCCGACTAATCCGGACTTGTGCCATAAAGCCTATTGAAGGGGGAAGCACTCTCTAATAGGCTTTAAAATTATCTGAATTATCAGAGAGAAAAGGTTAATATCCTATTAAACTATTGTCATAAATGGAATACAAAAAGAGAAACTTTGTGGCATATGGTGCAACCATTGATCAAACAGAAGTGCCAGCATCGACGAAGCTTTTATTTGCAGTTTCCGGCATATGGTGAGAGACAACAGACAGAAATAACCCACATGCAAAGATTGATAAGGACAAGCTTAGCTAGACATTAGTCTACACAAGTAGAATAAACAGATAGCAAATGCTCATACAAGAATTAGAACTTAGCACCAACGTACATTCTATATAAAGAGGGAAAACATAGGTTTTGCAGTTCATATACCTCAACTCTATCAGGATCAACGTCTGGATCCGTTATTCCTTCCACTTGTTGCTCGAGCAGTACTTTCTTTGCATCATCTTCACCAACAACAAGAGCATTTTTTGAATCACTTGTTTGATCAAGAATATTTCCAGGAGCCCACTCCAAATAAAGGGGAGTGTCCCTGCATTAGGACAAAGGGAAAAAATTTACTTCATAATTCCAAACTTTCAAGACTCAATCAAAATATAGTGAATATGAAACACAGCAAAGCTGATATATGCTAGAAAGAACAAAAAGGCAAGCTAGGAGAAATCTCAACCTTGCCAAATCTAAAACTGAAAGGCATTTTCTAAAGCAAGATACCGGAAAGTAAAAAAGAAACTTTTATACCATTCTCAAGGATTCTAGTTATCTAAAACAAAATTAAAAACAACGTAATTCTCTTCTTCTCTTTCCACGGCTTCCGTCTAATTTTGAGTCATCTCTGAGTAACATTTACTGAGCTAAATAATTGCACCTTGTTTCGAGAACACAAGAGAATATCAGTGACAAAGGAATTATTGGAGTTATGTGAGAGGAAACAGTAAGATTTAGATTGGTGGAGATTTGGGTTGACGTCATGGGACAGAGGTGGCAAGAAAGAAATAAAGTAGCAGGCAAAGCAGAGTTGAAAAAATTAAGTGGTGGAATACACATGTCAGATGCATTATTTCACCTCCCAATGCGAATCTAGTAGTTTCATAAGGGGGTATTTATTCCACTTCAGAAAGACTAAGGGGATAATAGGACCCTCCAAAGTTTAAGCGTATAGTTGAAATTCACAATTAAGTTGAGGGGGTATTCACAATCTTACTTTGTTATCAATCATGACATGACATTTCATCTCTACATATATTGCTACTTGTTCAACTAAGAAAATCACCTTCTGTACTGAATGTAAGAAATGAATGTACACACTTACTTGTAACGTTTGTACGCTAGACCACGGAAAGCTGCACGTGCTTCAGCCGATTCCAGGAAGACAACCTGATAGTTAATAATCACAGAAACAGCAAACAATCCTGTTATGTTCCAACTAAATCATATACGCTCACACAAACAGAATCTTGATTTATTAGTATCAAACTAGAAATTTTTGCAGGTACTGAAGGAAAGGAGTCACTTATCACTCTATTGGAGGGAAAAGTCACGAAGCAGATATATAACCATTACAGCTCAAGAATAGTCATTTCAAGCAAAAGGCTAAAAAGAAAAAAACACATACCAAAGCTAAGGTTTTGGTAGGAGGAAGAATAATCTTATCCAGGCTCCCGAACTTCCCAAACATATTTGCAAGTTCACCTTCTGATGAACCATAAGGCAAGTTCTTAACTAGAATAACGTGATTGCTTCGTTTTACACCATCAGTTTTTCCAGCAGCGTATTCTTCCAATGCAACAATGTTAACTCCAGCTTTCGCAAGAGACTTTTTTGTCTCCGCTATCACTTGAGTCTCGCCCAATGCTATACGTACAGCAAGATCATCAGCTTCTCTATCCAGAAGATCACTTTTACTCACACCAAATTTTCTTGCAATATTTTCAACAACCTAAAATATTTCAAAGAACAGCTGGAGATCATTTAAATATTCAAGAACAAGTCCACGGCTGATATGGTATGATGCATACTCAACCTAAAAGAGAAGTAACTAAAGATCCTGAAGCATTTTAGAAATTGATCAGAGAAGTAATAAGGTAGCTAAAAAGATTTAAACAGCCAAAAATCATCTTACAATATGCAGATGACACTCTCATCTTTTGTGATGCAAACAGGAGCCAACTCAAGATTTTGAGGGTAAATTTTTGTTCTTTTTGAAGCTATCTCGGGGCTTCATATCAACTGGAACAAGAGTTTCTTGTATCCACTTGGGCGGAAGGATAGGAGACCTACCAACTACATATTTGAGGATGCCTTTGGGAGCCAAAAGCAAATCCATAGGCATCTGGAATGGGTGGATTGAAAAATGAGAGAAAAGGTTGGTGAACTGGAAGAGTCAGTACCTTCCTGCAGGAGGTAGATTAACACTCATCACCAGTGTTTTGGACTCTATGCCTACCTATATGATGTCTCTTTTTCCTATCCCTGATTGTGCCATTGATAGACTAGATGCTCTGAGAAGAAACTTTCTGTGGGAAGGAAATAGTGAAACCACCACTTGGTTAAGTGGAAAACTGTGATTGAGAGTAAACAAGTAGGGGGGATGGGAGTAAGGAATTTAAAAATTCATAACTAGTGTCTTTTTTGATGAAGTTTTCATAACTAGTGTCTTATGATGAAATGGTTGTGGAGATTCACCTCCGGTGAGCAATCACTGGGGAAAGATGCAATACAAGCCAAATAAGAATTGGAGGATCACTGGATAACTAAAATGGTCACCAACATTTATGGTTCAAGCTCTGGAGAGCCATCAGGAACCTCTGGCCAAAGATCAGAAGAAACTGTAGTATTAAATTAGGTGATGGTAGGAAGACCTCTTTTTGGGAAGATAGATGGCTAGAACAAGGATCGTTAAAAGTTATGTTCCCGGATATTTTCACCCTAAACCAACAACAAGGGTCCACTGTGGCAGAGATATCGTCAAATGAAGGGTGGAATCTGAGATTTAGAAGATCTTTGAATGACTGAGAGATCCATAGGTTGGTGGAGTTTCACAAGTTCTTGGGGCAATTCAAAGGAACGACTGACGCATGGGATAGTTTGGGATGGCAAGATCACAATCAAGGCAATTTCAGTGTCAAAAGAGCTTATAAGAAGTTTAACCCTTGTAACAGTCAGAGGAATGGGTGGCCATGGAAGCTGATATGGAAAACTAAAATTCCCTACAAAATGTCTTGTTACTTGGCTTCTTTCAAAGCAAGCAGTGTTGACCCAGGAAAACCTTATGAAGAGAAATATTCAATTGAGTCCTAGGTGCTTCCTCTGTGGTGAAAAAGTAGAGATTGTCACACATCTCTTCCTCCACTGTAGTGTAACTAAGATTTTGTGGAGTATTTTCATCAATCTGAAGGGCATGGACGGGTTAATGCAGAGGAAAACCCATACTTTGAGGATATGGAGCAGCTATGCAAGCATCACCGGGCATAAGGAGAGATGGAAAATCATCCCTGCTTGCATTTGGTGGTCAGTGTAGAAAGAAAGAAATCTCATATGCTTCCAAGACGAGTAATTCCATTAAGAAGATCAAGATGAACGACTTAGTTTTGTTTCATTTTTGGTGTAAACAGGAGTACATGGAAGATCTGGAATCAGTTAAAGATGTTTTAGGTTCCGTTGAAGATCTTCCTGCTTCTTTCCACAATTGTAATTAGGAGCCTATCATAGGTTGTAGCAGGTTCTGACTTTGTTTTGGAATAGAATACAAGTTGTTACCTTCTAAAAAAAAAAATCATCTTACAAGAAAAATAATGTAGAAACTAAAATAACTAGAGGCTGATCAAATGTAAGCAAGATAAACCCAGTCGATTACGGCAAACATCAAAGATCTGTAAAAGTTGTTGTCCACATTCCTAGGAATGTGCAAAAATTGAACCGACCGATAAACCAAACCGATAAAACGTTATTGGTTTATTGTTATTGGGTTATTAGGTTATCGGGTTTTTAATGGTTTTGAAAAAAAAATTATTGGGTTATTGGCTCGATATCGATTTTTACTATTGGGTTATCGATTACCCGATAACCCTATAAGATTATAATAATTTATTATTTTATCCCTTCGTAAATATTAAATATTAGTAAATTAATAGTAATAGGACACTATAACAGTACTTTATCTATTTTAATCTTTACCGAACTTAAGTGATTAGTTACCCACTTTAGTATTTAGTCTTTAGTCTTTATTCTTTCGTACTCCATCTGCTTTTATTAATGCAACTTCTCATTATCATGCTTATCGGGTAAACTGGAAACCGATAAATCGAAAACAAATAAAAATTATTTTATTGGTTTGTTATTGGTTTAGCATATTTAAAAATCAAAAATTGATAAACCGAACCAATAATGCATAATACCGAACTGAACCGACCGATGCACACCCCTACACATTCCCCTTCACCCACTCACCCACCCCCTCAAAAAAAAATCCAACGTTCCTTTGTACCATGTTTGATTGGGCTTGGGGAAATTTAGTCTCCACAAAAAAAATTGCATCAAGTTGTACAATGTTTGGTTGTTAGTTATTGTTTTCCTCATAAATAATGCATGTATAGTTAGTTATGCAGAAATTTATGTATTATTTAATGTGGCATATAATTTGGAATAAGAATATAACTTTTGATAGAAGTCAATGACCTCCCCTCTAATTCTCTCTAGCTCCACCATAGTAGTATTCTAAATCACTAACTGGTCGATATTATTGCTTCTCGTATGTGCATTGGCCACTTTGTGGAAGAAGCTGGTTTTCTATCCCCCTCTTTAAGCCAAAGAGTCCTCGATGTTTTTCTCCATGCTGTTTCTTCATTTTTAAAATAGTAAGAAATAACTTGCTTTTGTAAGCAAAACATACTTATCATTATACAAAGTAACATCTCTAAAGATGTGCTTTTGTTACAAGTTACAAGAACACAGAAAAATCAAGGAGCATCCTGACTAATATGTAGACACGTAGAAATATAATAAAATCACCAGTTGATGTTACTGTTTCTACCAAACAGAAGAGCACCAGCATCACAGAAAAGATGGATTTCAGTTCATAATATTTGATAGTGTACATACAGTGTCTGGCCGCATAAAAAGAGCATTCCAAGATTGTGTATTTCCACTAGCTTCAGATGCCTTCCTTTCCTCTTGTCTCTGCTGCTTAAATGTGTTTGAAGATTGCTTGGTATTAGCAATTGTCCTATAGAGTAATAAACGATCAATCTTATTATAGCAAGGTAGATCCCATATTAATAAATAAAAAAGAGTGCTTCTCTTCACATATAGGTAATAAGCAATCTCAATGGATATGAACATTGAAAAGAGTAGGAGAACACTACTTACTCTGTTTTCTCTGGAGAAATTTTCTGTTTTGCTGGCATAACATGAAGTAATCGTCCTTGAAAGATTGAACTGTCCAGCTCTGCTAATGCCCTGAAAGAAACGAACAATGCAGGGAAGCACTGTGAACATGAAAAATAGAAACACATATACATAATGCATAGGACTCATAATTTATAGCATGCATATCAGTGTGCTTCTTGCAGGTAAAGAGTGCAGTAGCTTAGAATTTGGATGCTGATTTACAGGTACCTAGCAGCAGATTCTGGTAATGCATAGAGAACATATGCAATTCCTTTGGACCGCTTAGTATCTTTGTCAACAACAATATGAACCTGTGAGACATTGCCAAATGCTCTAAAGTGTTCTTCTAGCTCCTCTTCCCTGAGTCATAAACACATTTGTTTAACAAGAACATATATTAGGTTCATTGAAGTCATAAAACTGAGCAACATATTAAGTTGACCAAATCGCTCCAAAAAGGAAAAAGAAGATGCATTACGTAGTGGTGTATGGAAGATTACGAACAAATAATCGTCCGCTCTCCAGATCGTCTTCTTTTTCATCCTTAACACTTGAGGAAGGGTCAACAGTCTCAAGCGACTCATTGCTAGATCTGATGAGCCCATCATTCAAAGTTTCCTCTGTATCATCAGGTTCAAGGATATTACCAGCATTTGCTTCTTCACTGCTCTTGTCACTTTCATTATCACTACCATCGTCTTCACTACTTTCTAAATCGGACCAATCTTTCCTCACTCTACTTTTGAAATAATCCATATCGGTCATAGCTTCATCATTATGGGAGTCGCCAGATTTCTCAGATTTTTCACTATCTGACGGAGATTCCTTTTTTCTAATAACCTCGTTCAACACAGAGTCATCAGTATCCATTTTTTTCTGGCTTGTCTCTTTTCCCTGGTATTGCTTATGGCCATCCTTTTTACTTTCAGTAAGAGACGGAGCTGTTAGTGTATCATTCGCCCACAACTTTGACTTACTCCGAGGCTGCATAACTTCAAGGAACTCTTGAAGCTGAGGATCCTCGTCCATACTCTCCTTTTTACTATTCTTTTTGCCCTCTTTTAAACCTGCAGACTTGGAACTTTTGTTTACTTTTGCATTCTCAACCTCATCTGTCAATTTCTCTTGTTTCTTCAAAGAGTGCCTGCTCCATGGACGAGGGATATTTGGATCCCCAATTTTCCTAGCAATCTGGCTACATGAAAATGAATTTCATGCATCATTCAACATCGCCAATAAATGGCTACTCTCTATAGAAAAAATAATTATCACAACCTAAGAGCAAATATTCAAATAATTCACTATTTAAATAGAATTAAGGAATAAAATTAACAAGATCTTCTGGAGCTTACAACATATATAAGGAGATTTTTACTAGTTACTTGGAAAAATTTATAAAGGTGTCATCTTTTACGCTCCTATTGTCCCAGTGTGTTTGACTCGGCGTGGTGTTTAAGAAAGAAAGGCTTTTGGAACTCATGGTCTACCGCAAACAATGACAGTGTGTGGCTATAAATCAGGTAAAATACAAAAAATATATAGTTAAAGTAATTCGAACTATACAAAGAAGACATTTTACTCATTTCAGAATAATGGAATATGGAATAGAGATGCATTTTCTTCTTCAATTAAGTCTGTATGCCACCAAAGCAGAATATCATAGTAACTGAGGCAGAAAAGACATACCTCACAAATGATACGACTACTATCCATGAAAGACTTGTCAAAATACTTGATAGCTTCCTCAGCCTCTTGCGCTGTTCGAAATCCTACAAATCCAAACTGCCTGCTCTTCCCATCTCTGTTTAACGTGACAATCATTCGATGTCAAATACATTTCAAAGTAGTAATAAACATACCCAAAATATCAATACTACCAAATAGCAACTCGTATATACCAGTCAAAAAATCAATTGTTGACTAAAACACTGCTAACAACTGAAACACAGTAATGTTACTACACATCAACAGCAAGTTCTTTACTAATTGTGGTTTGCTGTATGAATGCTCTATAAATGATTCTTCCATTTTGACCCGTTTCAATCCAACAAATTAGAGTTTGTCTACAGCTCGCATTATTATTATAAAAAAAAGAGCAAAAAGTCGGAGAGAAACTAACGAAGTACGCATAAGCTTGGCGTCAGTGACTTCTCCTTTCTGAGAGAAGAATTCTCTGAGGCGGTCCTCAGCTACATACTTTGGCAAATTCTTCACACATAGACGGGACCTTCAATACAAAATAAAAACATTATAAGCATTTAATACTATCCCAGAACACCAACCCCAACAAAAAAAAAATCAAATCTTTGCAACAGAAACTCAAAACTCAGTTCTGGGTTTTCTTAATTTCAAACTTACACCACATTAACCAATAATTCCTACAACCCCACCAAGAAAAATTGTCAAATTTTGGCAACCCAAATCAACCAGAGAATCAAAAACTCAATTCTGGGTACTTTTTAAAAATTCAAAAAAAAGGCAACAGTCTTACATTGCTGTGCTGTAGCTGCCAAAATTCAGCGTGCTAAAACAGTTTTACAAATTGGCGTTAATCTGCCTATGGTTCTGCTCAAGGGCGGCTCAACACTAAAGCCCCCAAATAATAAGGGCTAATGGAAGGGCTAATGGAAATTGTGAGACGAATAGCACACACTTGGAAAAAACAAAATTCTCTACCTAGCGTGGAATATAAAAAAATCAATTTCTAGTTTAGCCTATTTTAAAAAGGATGATATTTTTTTTATGGTAATATTTTAACTTTTTACTTGGTATATTAAATTCATAAGATTAAGGATATTTTGGTATATTTGATTTAACTTTAATTTATAATAAAAAAAATTATTTTTTTAAATTTCGTGTTAAATCAAACTAGACCATTAATTTTTAAAGGAAGAAGTATTTATTGTTACTATTAATTAAAAAAAAAAAAATTTATCCATTTTAGTTGTCATATTGTTTTTCAAAAGTTAATAAATATATCTTAAAATATTAGTTAAAGTTTATACAGTTTGATTCTAAAAATGAAAATTATGACAGCTAAAATATGACAGAGGAAGTAATAGTTAATTGGTTATCTCTTGCATTTACTTTTTATTTCTTAATTTGTCAAATTCACTTCAATTTAAATCAATCATATTTAAATATTTCAATTCTTTAAGATATTTTATAAAACATTTCAAGTTCAAACTAATTACGTTATCAAATAATTAAATTTTAAAAATTATTATCTTAACTTTGAGTGTTTTCTAAAGATAACAATCACTATACTATTGAATTTTACAATTAAAAATAATACAAAATATTATATAAATAAAAAAATAATACTTATTCACTCAAGTGGAATCTTAAATAATTTTTAAATACTTCTAGAGAAGTATTGATAATTTTTATAACAACTGACTTTATTGAAAATGTTTTTGAAATAATAATCAATAAAAGAAATTTAAATATTTATGTTGTTACATAATGTACAATAATTTATATTTTAAAAAAATATTAATAAATAAAATATATAAAAAATTAAATAAATATAATACTTTTTTAAAAAATTTGGATTTAGGCCACACATAGGTGCCGCCCTTGGACTTCTGCTTAAACTTAAGATGGGAGAGGGGAAAGACTGCGTTGGGGTTTCAGTAATTGTATGGTATGGAAAACGGGTCGGATTGGCATGGAAGTAGGTTCGGTAATGAGAAGAAAACTTTTGTAATTTGTAAAGAAAAATTTCGATTCACTCTATTTTATTACGTACTATTTTTTCCACTAATATTTTATTCTATTTTATAGAGAAAAATGTTTTATAGAAAAAATAATCTAACACAAGTAATTTGTGTAATTTTCCTGCAAAAATTGTTCTATCAAATTATCATTTTAAATATCTATTTTATATTTTGATATTGTGATAACTTTTTTTCTATTTTAATCTATACTAGAACAATAATATAGATTCCTATTTTAATCTATACTAGAGCAATAATATAGATTTAGAGATTTAAGAGACCCACATTAACAAGTTATTAGAATCGTTTGCACATAAATTTGTAATACTCCAGTAAAAGAGTTGAAAAAAATAATCCAAGAAGTGAAGTTAACTAATACTATGGATGGCTTACTTTCAAAAAACATAACAATAAATAAAGGATAAGGTCAAACAAACACAATTAATATTGGACTATATTTACCACAACATAGGTTGACGCATGACCAGCTTTATGTAGCATCTTTAAGAGTAACATCAATATTGATGACAAAAGTTTTGATTAACAATAGGTCAAACGACGAGAAAAACATATAAAGAATATGGTCTATAAGGTAATATTAGTGAGATATGATTAATTACTTGGTTGAACCTCATCAAACTAAAATAAAATTTTAAATTAGTGCATTTATGTAATAAACTTTTCATTGCCCAACTTCATCCATTTTATTGAATAAGAAATAACGATACACATTGAATATTCACTGAAGAATCTACTAAGTATATTATTTCGCGTGAAGCTAATTATTCAAATATTAATTTAAATAATATCAATCCTATTTTACTACAACATATATGTTTTGAATCGATAACTACGTGTAACACACGTGTTAAAAAACTATTTTTTTTTATAAACTTAATCAAAAATATGTTATAGCATTAATAACAAAATAGCAAGCACAAAAAAATTAGGACAATAAAAAAATATTGTACAAACAATTTACTAATTAATACTAATCAAACTTTGAAATATACTTACTCATTTAAGAATAAAAGAAATTGGGGATTACCTATTTATATATAAACACATAATCTATTCAATTATTTATGAAGATTTTGCATGTTGGATAGGTTTGATCTAAAATTATCTTTTTAAAATTAAAATCAAATTAACTCAGATAGTCAAATTTATTTTCAATCTAAATTAAGTCAAATTAAATTACTAGACGATTTGTTTTTCTTGAGTTAACTCAATTTGTGATTTGATACAATTTTTAATTGATTTTACTCACTCCTACCATTCATGTAGTGCAAAAGTAAGTTCTTATTATAGAGATAGATGTTATTAACAATTACTAAAGATTTTGAATTTACACACTTTAAATTAATTTTTAAAAAATACTTTTATTAATGAAATTAAAAATGAATTATAAGAAACTAAGCAAAAACAATTTTAGAATGAATAAATAAAATATTATTAATAACGATCAAACTTTGAAACATACTTAGAAGAAAAAAAATTGAGAATTTCTTTCTTTTGTATTTATATTCAATTTGTGTAGTGTAACGGTAAATTTTTAGTTATAAATAGAAATAATATCAATCCCATCAAAAGATGTGGTGCAATAGATGATGTTGTTATTCTCTTTATTAGAGATCTCTAGCAATATAACGCGAATTCAAATTAATCAAGCTCTAATATAGATTAAAATTAGATATTACTCTATAAAATTACTTATGATTTTGAATTTATACATTTTAAATAAATTTCAAATTATGTTTTAAGAAATTATTTTTTTATTGACACTAAAAAGAGATGTGCATTTTTTTTATAACTCTTTAATTTTAATTTTTCACATAGTTAAAAATCATAAAATCAAAAGAATATATTAAACATTTTAGCTATATCTTTTAGTGTAAGAGCATCATATTAAAAAAAAAATCTTATTTTTATTGAAACTGAGGAGTTATTTTTGTAGAAATCTAAATTATTTAATATTTAATACTCAAATTTCCATCAAAATAATCTCAGCTGCAAACTATTTATATGACCATTCATACCATCAATGGCTGCTCCTTCAAGTGCTTACTCGGTATAGCTCCGTCAATCACTACAGTCATGAGATCAATTCAAAGACTCTGTTTCCTTTCTTCACCATCCCTTCTCTCACGCTTTACTCTTAATTCTTTGCCTTTCACTTCATCTTCTTCTCCTCATGCCAAAATAGAACCCACAATTGCAGCCACTTCTCTGACCCAAGAAGAGCTTGCACAAATCAATCTACTAATCCCACGTTTATGCTCTTCAAATCACCTCAAAGAAGCTGCTAATCTCATTACAACAGCATTTCTCACAAACCCATCTCTAGAATCAATCTCTGTTTCCATTTTCATTCACAGGCTCTCTCTTGAGCCTGACCTTACACAGCCCATGTACTTCCTCAATCGACTCAAGTATACTCCAAAGACACAATTTTTTCTATTACCCATTTGTAAAATGTTAGCTTCTTTGTATTTTAGGAACAGGGAGGCTAATAAAGCCTTAAAGATTTTCCATTGGGTGTCAAGGCCCGATTTCCCTTGTCCTGTAGATTATGGATTTTGTGCTATTTTGCTGAATGGGTTTTGCAAGAATGATATGGCTGTGGAGGGGTTGAAGGTTTTGAGGATGATGGTATCTGGGAATTTGAAGGTTGGGAGTGAGGTCAGGATGTGGGTGTACAGAAGTCTTCTGAGGGAGGCCCGGATCAAGGAGGCTCAAGAGCTGAATGAGGCTTTGAACTGTGTTGAGAATGGGGACAAGGGAAACGAGGTAGTGGTTGCTTTGTTGGATAGTATAATCTCAAATTGGATTGAATAGAGTATACAAGGTAACTTATAATCATGCCATGACGACTATCCGTGGCTAATGCTATTTGGTGTAATTACTTGTGCTACTTTCGTTCTTGTACCAGAAGACTATAATGAAATGAAAAATGGGCTTTGCATTCAAGTTGGTACTGTTACCTTGTGTTCGTAGGCTTTGCATTCTTGAATTATCATCTAAGTTTGTGCAGATTTCCTTCGGTATATTGGGGAGAATTTCAACTCTTAGTTTAATAGACTATTGCTTATAGCTTCAATGCTCATTCTCAGTAGTTTTTAATGATAGTCATATAATCCTTTTTGTTTGTTCTTGCATAGTACTTTACATGCCTTTCTTATTTTTTCGTACCTATTATAGTGGATAGTTGTTTCATACTGATTTTGCTCCTCTATTTTGTTCAATTTCACTTTCTTTACCATCAGAGGTGTAATCTTTACAAACTGCTTTATAAGAATGCAATTTTGCATCTAACCTGCTAAAAGGCTTATTCATTTACTTTTGGACTCTGCATATCTGTTTGACTTACCTTCAAGCTTGGAATGTGTTACATACCTTCATTATCCTGTCCCCTCACCGCGTTTGTAGTTTTTAATTCCATTATTAATTAGATGCACTTATAAGTACTTGTGAGGTTGTAAACAAGTTTGTTCCATAAGAACCCGTCTCTCTCACCACCATTGGCTGGTTGGTGGCTGGAGGTGTAGGTGATGCTGAATATTTTGAGCAGCAGCATAAGATGGCAGAAATATGCTGCAAAAATCTCCATATTGTCTCTAAATGTTTGAACTGTAGTAACTTATCTAATCATAAGATCAAGATAATGGAACACAATTTTGAATCTTGTAATGGGCAAAACTTAGAGATGGCAGCAAATACAGAAATATGCATAGCTGGTTTGAAAATATTTACAGGAATCAGTGGAAGAGTATGCTTATTATGACTCCTTGCTCGTTGTACACGAAGTTTGAACTTGATAAGACTTGTCTCTTTTATATAGCCTTCACTTAGTTTCCGTGCATCTTTCTGTCTTAAACATTTGTACTCTAAGCAAAAGGTAGGCTGGACATTATCTGTTTTTTAGTTGAATTAGCTGTCCAAAAAAGTTTAGGAGAACTAGCTTCACTCGACCGAATTCAACCTTTGGACAGAAGCGCATTTCTGATGCAGGCTTGAATTCCATGTGTCTTTAGCTCCTTCATTTCGCACTAAGTGAATACATCAGTGGTTGTTTTTTTTTCATCTAGCCACATGGGATTTCTCTCTGCTGAAGTTGACATCGGTACCTCTTTGACGTGTTTTAAAACTGGTTCCTGAGATTTTATTATTTTGCATAGATAAGGTAGATTTTTAATTAATTTCTTGATCATGGAGCTGTGACTTGGAGGGACATCATTTACTTTTGGCTTCTTCTTTAGTTTTAAGAACTTCTAAATTTTGTTATTGTATTTATTGCTTACTTTACTTTCCTTCTGTATGTGGTAGATTTTACGAAAAATATGACCAGGAGGACTACTTGGTTGTCTGAAGCTACGTGATTTACAAGTCAAGTTTGGTTCTGGAGCCTTTCTTGTTATAGGACCTCTAATTCCTTTTGTTTTTCTTCTCTTCCTTTATAGAGATATTTGTCTTTGGAGGATGTGGCGTAGTCGATGAAGTTGGAGTAAAGACCATGGGAGACTAAGGTTCAAATCTCAAATAGAGGCAAGATAGTTGGGTGATTTGTTCCTTCTGCCTAAACCCTGGTGGTAGAGTTATCCGATACCTACACTACTGAAAGGATACAGGTACCTAGTGGAATAGTCAAGGTGCACACAACCTAATTCCATGATGGGGTTCCGGAAAAAACAGAAGAGTTTGACAAATAACTATTGGTGCAACCGTGCAACATTATCAGGTCTTTTGCATTGCTTAACAGAATGGTTACCATGATCTAGCTCTCTGCGTTTGTTTTATTGATAAAAGTTGGTGAATGATTTGTTGAAAAGGGAAAGGAGTTATCATTGGCTATGCTTTATCTTCTTCTTCTTTTTTTCCCTTTTTCTGGCAGCTCAATTTGTGGATGCAAAGTTCTTCATACCTCTTGTTGATTTGCTTCTTGTGGTGATCCACCCCTAGTATTTCATTTTATATTTTGGCCCTCAATGTACTAGTAGGTTAACATATAGATCTCATTTTGGTTTCCTAGGCAACTAGATGTTGCACATTGGGATTATTCGTCTCTTATTGGATTGCTTTACAGCATCCAAGAACAAGAAACATGAAAAGATCAAAGAAAAGCTATAGTGAATAGTAGTTACAATAGGGTTGTAATGGTGAAACTATTCCAGGTGTGTTACTCAATGCTCAGTGATAAGAGAGCATTAAGCATCTCAAGAAGAGATCTCCATACTGTTGAACAATGCCTAGCAAGATTGTTAACACTCTCTCAAACTGGGAGGAAGCAGGATTTGGGGCTACGAACAGAAGTTACTGGAGGACCATTCCAGCATGCATCTGTTGGACCATTTGGAGAGAGAAATGCTAGCGGCTTTGAGTATAAAAACAGATCCTTACAAATGAACAAAACAGATTGTATTTTATTATTATGTTTTTGGTGTACAGAAAGTTCCCCTATAGAATCATGCTAGGCTTGCTGTTTTGTTCCTACATTTTCATTCTTTTTTGTAAAAGGGTTTTCAGTTCTACCGAAGTACTGAATTATAATACAAATTGTTACCTTCTCAACAAAACAAAAGAGATCTCCATAGTGTCTGGTGCTCAATGTATTAAAATCTAAGGGACGGCATCAATCGCTTTAAGTTTGTGATATCTTGTTTTCCTTTGGGGTTCAGGAAGTGCTGCCAACAATGCTATCTGGCATTATGAATCAGCCCTGCTTCCATGTGTTGGGATATATACTATTAATCATGGAATATATACTATTAACCATGAGTTTAGATATAGTATTTATTATAGAACAA
>JBCEWC010002020.1:0-36823 GCA_038996855.1 Solanum aculeatissimum
TTAAAGGGTTAGGGTTCTTAGGATCTTCAAGGATGAAAGAGGATCCTTGAATCAAGTCCCACATACCATAATTCCACCAACAATTTGCAAAGTCAAACCTAGTCAAGGTCTTCTTCCCCCAAATTCTCCTAGCTTTCTTCAATGGAGGCCAAGAGAGTCTTAGAATTTCAAAAGTAAATGTAGGAGAGTTTGAATGGATGAATGAGGGTTTGGAGAATGTTTTAGGGGTTTAGGAGACCTTAGGGTACCAAAAAAGGGCTTAAAGAAATGTTAAATCACGAAAATACCATTAATAAAATATAACTTTTTGAGACTAAGCAGAGTCACACGGTGCTACAGTTCCCGTCACACTGTTCACGAACCGTCTCCCCTCCCATCAGACAACACTTAGTTAAATTTTCAGCGCGAACTCTTGGAGGACTTTCTGGAACACTTGATGAGCATTGTGATTGACCGTTTGGAGGTTGACTGGCCGTCTAAAGGTCCCGCGATCCTAGACTTAGCCACCTAAACTCGTCCATGGATTGGCCTAGCCACTGTCCCACTTGACGGGTCAGTACACGGACCGTCCAAGCTAGAACGGACCATTTGAGGGTTCGTGGCTCAACACTTGTCTCATGGGGTGGTTTCTGGCCACCCTTATCTCCCTGGAGCATCCCAAGACACCCCACATGGACCGTTACAAGTTTTACGGACCGTGGCCCTGGCCTTAGCCACTTTTCTGAGCTTATCTCCAATGTCTTACGAATTTCAGATAGTCCCACTATTTGGGCCATAACTTCCTCATCCAAACTTTGAATCGCGTTAAACTTATTGTGTTACAAAGATAACTCAAAGAGCTTCAATTTTATATATATTATCCCATATGATTCAACCCACATCAAAAGTTGTGACCGTTTGAAGTACACTGCCAAAACTGTCCCTCTAGGCCACCAATTAGCCCATTTTGCGTTCGACCACTTAAACTCAACCCGTGGCTACAAAACCTCAACCATGACCAGTAGTACATCATATAAGGCCAACCGTAAGGAGATTTCAAAAAACTTTGGGTTGTTACAGGAAGTATATAGGAAAGAATATCATAACAATATGCATTAAATCCCTGATGCATGAGTGTCATAATACTTAAACATAGCAGGGATGGGACCTTAACCAACATATAAGACCATGTGAGCTATTAGATGAAATTCTGATATTCGCTCTACACCAGAAAAAAAGTGTTCTACTTGCCAAAGGTAGACCATACTCCTCCTTACAGGAACACCACCTACTTTGGAGAAGCAAACCTTAACTTACGGGAACACCACCCATTTTGGAGAAGCAAACCTCACCTTATAGGAACACCACCTATTTTGGAGAAGCAAACCTCACCTTACGGGAACACCACCCATTTTGGAGAGGATTTTACATAAACATAATCATCCACAAAGGGTCATAAATATGAACCTATGTTAGTACATAGTTATGAGAAGGAGATTTTATATAAAGACCCCTTAGGTTGAGACCCCACCTCCAATCTCATTCGATGTTAAGTCATTATCCCATCGGAATACATATACATATACATATGCATGCTTAAAATAGGAGCAAAAGTCTTTCAAATCATAATCATGCATAGTTACGCTTAAGAACCAAATCATATTTCATAATCATATATACTTGGGCTTAAATGTCAAATCACACTTAAATCCATGATTATATATATAGGAATAGCCAATTCAAACTTAAACATGATGGTGTATACACACTCATAATTGGTTGAATCCATATCATAGACATTATGTGATCACATGCTTATCATAACCATACTTTTCTTGAAATCATAGTCATAATCATAATTGGATAGTAACTGCTCGATTTCACTCTGCCCATACCTCTAATTGGATGTTAAAGAGGTTGTTATCAAGTATTTAACCTAACAATGATTAGGATCAATCCCTCAAGGAATATGGTAGACTCTGGATTAGCACAACTTGTAAATTGAATCGATTAACCCTATTATATCCCAGAAAACAAGAAAAATAAACACAAAGAGGGGGTTTTACAAGTGAAAGTAAAATCTAAACTAAACTATGTGTGTTTGTAATTAAGAGAAAAGTGAACTAGGGCTATGTGTTCCCCATGACTCCCTAACTAACTGCTCTTGGATACTTGCGACTCTTTTCTGGTGTGTAGGTGCAGGATAGTAAGATATGTTCTCCTAAACCCTTGATCTAGAGTATAGGTGAATTTTATCACATTACTTGATCCATCTCTATGATGTCGTTTTACTAACCCTTACTCTATCCTAGTACAATCTTAATTATTTTAGTTAGATTGATTAGTTGAGAGAAATCTATCAACTCCTCTTAATTAACTCTTTTCCTATTACTTACTTTCTTGATCCGACAAGTGATACTAGGCTAGTTCTAATATTGCCACCATTAAAATTCAATTAAAATGAAGAGATTAACTAATACATCCTAACACCATCCAAGAATTTGCAAATTATCCAATTTTATCTGAGTTAATTCGTCATGGTTCCCACAACCCTAGTTGTGTATTTAGCCATGCATGCATGGAGTATTTTTAGAAATTATGCAAGAAGAAGACATAATTAAAGTACTTACACGCAAGAATAGATGAACACAAATCCAACTTCTCTATATAATTGCAAACTTGAACCCAAAGATTGTAGTAAAATCACAAAAATGATGTTCACAATTAAGCTATTTTTTTTTATCTTAGGTTATTCTCTCACGTTCTCTTCCTCTCTATTGTTGTATATGTCTGAAAAATCCTAAAACTCTATTTATAGTACTTAAAATATGAAATCAAAACAAAATAAGATAATTATGTCGGTATCATTTAGAGGAATCTTTTACGGCTCATGTAGCAGTTCATGGATCATGAAAGGAGTCTCATGAAATGTAGTTACATCCAGCAGGCACTTTTCACAAAACCTTTCCATAGGACATGGAGGATTTCACGACCCGTGAAAGGTCTCTTCTGTACCATTTTTCAGTAACTCTTTCATCTTTGATCCTTTCTTCATGATCACACTCTACGACTCGTATATTGGTTCATGACTCGTTATCCTTTCTCGTAGAGTGCAACTCAATTTTTATCCCTGCACTAGAAGAACAAATGAAACCTCCTCTACGACTCGCGGAAGGACACACGACCCGTAGAGGGTCTCATATACCTTCAAAAACTGCAACTTTTTTGTACTTCACACCCAAAGTCAAGCAAACACTGAAATCCTGCAAAATAAACAGAAACACACATCAACTTTACTAACATCTCCTTGAGAACACACAAAATCCCAACTTTTATGCATTAAAAGTATTGTGTTTTGGCAGCACATCAGTAACCTACATCATAATCTCATGAAAATCCTTATTCATGCATGCATATATAATGAGAAATGAAGGAATAGCATGAGTACTTGAAATTCATACTCAAATCATGATAATAGGATGAAATCATACTAAATCCATAAAGAAATCACAATTAAACATACTTGAAATTGTCCATGCATAAATTTATCATAGAAAGGGACATGCATTTTCAATTCTCATAAAATCTATGTAAATTGGAAATGTAAGACTTAAATCATGTTAAAATCATCAATTTAAATCAATCCATAACTTAATTTCATAAATTTGAAGCTAAATCACAAAACTCACTTGCAAATCATACTTGAAAATCATGAAATTTAAGAAATAGATTTTGGGGCTTCATTATTGAATGGGGATCATGAATGAAATCACACATACCTTGAAGAATTGAAGAAGATTGGGATGAATTAAACTTGAGATTGAAGCACCCTTAAATCCCTTGGCTTGAATCTTCAAAGGTTGGTTTGAATGGAATTTTACGAATTTGAGTTTCTAGATTTATGTGTTAGAATGAGAGTGAAGTGAAGAAAATGACTAAGTCACGACTTAAGGTTCTTAAAATAGTCTTAAAATTCTAAAAATATCGAGGGTTTAGGCTAAAGTACCCAAAATATCCTTAATGAAACAGGGTAAAAAAATTCATGTAGTGCATTGGACGGCCCTCTACATGGACCATGGTGTGCACGACAGGCCATGATGGGTTCTGTACTGTGCACACTTGGACAAAACATGGGTTTCAAGTGGAAGTTTCCCTCCATGGACCTTGGTGTACACCACAAACTATGGAGGGTTCCGTGTTGGAACTCTTCACATGAAACCACCAAGGTAGCTCCCAAATGGACCAAGGCCGCCTCCAAGGCACCTTACATGGCCCGTGCAGTGCACCACGGGCCATGAATGGTTCCTTAAAGAGGACCCATGTCCAAAATTTCAAGTAATCACAAGGAGGAGCTAGAACCAGCCCCAAGGGACCCTCCACGTGACATACTACAGCCAGTGGTGTGCACCATGAGCCGTGGTGTGCTCCTTGGTGAACACCATAGATTAAAAACTTTAAGAGTCTAATTTTTAAGAAATGTTAAGGCCTCCCAAGGGTTAGGTTCTTACAGCATGCCACCAGACATGGATATTAATTTTTTATTAATGTGGAGCCTGACACTCGCCCTATCTTATTTCACCTTATAAAATAGCTCTGGTTGAGTTGAGAGAGTTGAAATCCCAACTTCAGGAGTTGTTAGGTAAATATTTTACTAGATCGAGTGTCTCTTCTTAGAGTTCTCCAGTTTTATTTGTGAAGATGCAAGATGGTACCTTCGCATATGTATAGACTACAAATAGCTTAATAGGGTGACTATTAAGAATAGGTATCGTCTTTCTCGCATTGCTGACTTATCCAATTAGTTGCAGGGTGCTTGTGTCTTCCATAAAATTGATTTGAGATTTAATTATCACCAACTGAATATACGAGTGGCAAACATGTCAAAAAATTATTTTTCAAACAAGGTATGGACATTATGAATTTTTAGGAATGTCCTTTCGGCTTATAAATGTCTCTGCTGCTTTCATGAGCCTAATGAATGGAATAGTTAATCCATGTATGGATCTCTTTGTTATTGTATTTATTGATGACATATTAATCTACTCAAAGAGAAAAAAATAACATGAAGAGCATTTGATAATTGTTCTAGGATTGTTAAGGGAGAAAAAGCTTTATGCAAAATTCTCTAAGTGTGAGTTTTGGCTTGATTCAATTTCCTTATTGGGACATGTAGTTTCTAAGAATGGACTGATGGTGGATCCACAAAAGACTGAAGCAATGAAAATTTTGTCAAGTCCCACTAATGTCTCAAGTAAGGAGCTTTGATTGGTTTGGCTAGCTATTACCACTAGTTTATCTAGGAATTTTCTTCCATTGATTCCTACCTGAACAATCTAACCAAGAAAAATATTTCATTTATATGGACGGATGAGTGTGAACAAATTTTTTGAAAGACCTTGTTGACTACGACACTAATCTTTGCCTTGCTAGTAGAAGGTAAGAATTAACTCTTTATCATGATGCATCTTATTCTAGTTTAGGTACAGTGTTAAAATTGTAGAGGAATGTAATTGTCTATGCTTCAAGAAAATTAAAGGTGCATAAACATAACTACCCTACTCATAATTTGGAGTTGGATGCGATTGTATTTGCATTGAAGTAGTGAAGACATTATCTTTATGGGGTCAAGTGTAAAGTGTATATAAATCATATCACTTTACAACATGTGTTCACTCAAAGAGACTTGAATTTGCGAAAGATAAGATGGATGAAATTGTTGAAAGACTATGATGTTACTATTCTTTATCATCTAGGAAAGGCTAAGGCTAATACATGACTGATGCCTTGAGCAGAAAAGTAGAAAGCATGCGGAGGTTAGCTCATTTGCAGATCTCTAGACATCCATTGGCTAGAGAGGTTCAAACTTTGGCTAATAACTTTATGAGGTTGGAAGAAACTGAGAGAACATAATTTTTGGCCTATGTGGAGGCAAGATCTTCTTTTCTTGATAAGATTAAAGCAAAGCAGTTTGATGATGAGAAGTTGAGCCAGATTCGTGATATGGTCATGTAGGGAGAGGACAAAGAGGTTGTGATAGATGAGGAAGGAACCATAAGGATTAAGAGATGGGTATGTGTGCCCCCGTTGATAACTTGATTCAGACTATTCTCATAGAGGCTCATAGTTTATGGTACTCTATATATCCTGGTACGACCAAAATTTATCATGATCTAAGATAACATTATTGGTGGAGTAGAATGAAGTGTGACATTTTGGATTTTGGTTTCCAGTATCTGAATTGTCAGTAGGTAAAGTATGAGCATTCGAGGCTTGTAGCAACAATTCGAAGAATGCTTATTTCTTAATGGAAGTGGAAATGAAATGCAATAGACTTTGTTATTGGTATTCCAAAGACATTAGGTTAAGTTTGATTCAATATAGGTGATTGTTGACAGGTTAACTAAGGCATTTTATTCTGGTAAAGGTGACTTATAATGTAGAGAAGTTAGCCAAACTCTATATCCATAAGATTGATCGATTATATGGAGTTTTGATTTCCATCATATCATATAGAAGTACACACTTTACTTTTAAATTTTGGAGGACTTTGCTGGTTGAATTAGGTACTAGATTTGATCTTAGTACAACATTTTACCCTCAGACTGATGTGCAGTCCAAGAGAAAAATTCAAGTACTTGAGAATATGCTTCGTGCGTGTATGATAGCTTTTGGTAGTCATCGGGATCAGTTCTTACTTTTGATAGAATTTTTGTATAATAATAGCTACCACTTGATTATTGATATGACTCTTTTTAAGGCATTATATGGAAGAATATGTAGATCTCTGATTGATTAGTTTGATGCATTTTAGGTGAGACCATAGGATACTAATTTCTTGAGGGAGTCATTAGATAAGGTGAAATTCATTCGGGAGAAGTTTCTAGCAGTTCAGAGATGGCAGAAGGAGTATGCAAACTAAAAGGTTAGAGAAATGAAGTTTATGGAGAGAGAACAAGTACTACTGAAGGTTTCACCCATGAAGGGTATGATGAGGTTTGGTAAGCGAGGTAAGCTCAGTATGAGGTATATTGGTCCATTTGAAGTTCTTAAGTATGTGGAAGAGGTGGCCTATAAATTGTCTTTACCTCTAGGGTGGTCTAGAGTGCACCTAGTATTTTATGTGTCTATGCTAAAAAATATCATGGTGATGAAAACTACATTATTCACTGGGATTCAATTCTGTTTGATGAGAATCTGTCTTATGAGGAGGAGCCTGTAGCTATTCTAGATAAAGAGATTTGTAAGTTAAGGTCAAAGGAGATTGCATCAGTGAAGGTCCAGTGGAAGAATCATCCAATTCAGGAGTCCACATGAGAGATTGTAGTGGATATATACGGGAGATATCTATATCTTTTCTTTGACTTAGATATTTTTCTTACCTTCAATTTTCTTTTATCCATTCGAAGACAAACGATAGGTAAATTTGTATCTGATGTAATGACTCATTAGGTTATTTTAAGTATTAGAGCTTCTTATTCTATAAAAATTCATCCCATAGAATTTTTAATGGATTTTTTGGACTATTCAATAACTACCATTATTTAGTTAAGAAAAAATTTTAGATAATTAATTTAGTTGATGGGCTAAAATAATAATTTAGTTAATATCATACACCACTTATTATATATTTATTAAAATAAGTTAGTAGGATTTCACTTTTAGTACATAATTATTTTATTTGAAAAAGAAATGATAAAGAGAAGCAGAAACTCACCTTGCATCATGGGACACGAATGAGAAAATAATAAATTAAGGCGGCTACAGGTGATAATTTACTCCAATTCTTTTTTGTTACGTTAATTGTAAGAACATGCTTGAACATTGATAGTGTTATTGTTAATGGGGTAAAGGAATTTTGAAATGCACATGAGTGGTTTCTATAAGCATAAATTTTATTCACTGATTAGTTGAACTTTTGAGTAAAGAGTGAGGAAAGTAATGACTGAAAATGATGGGTAATTGATTGGTTAATGTCAATAAGACAATTAGAAAACATGAATGTTGCCTGTTAGTGTTTAGATCAAACTTGCAATTTATTCTTCTTGTACAGTAAAGTCACGACCCATTAAGACATGTGGCTTTGGCCCTTATTTTCTCATGGTCATCACATTATGATTTAAGTTTTTATATATTAATATAGGTAATTAAGTATTAGGTGTATTATATTATATGAATACCATTGGAATTATGCTATTCGGAGGTATTAAGACTTAATCGGAGGCTTGAGATTTAGGAAATTGATTATAGGATTGGGTGAATTTTTGGGTCTAGGCTAGATATAGAGTAATATGAGTGCTCAGGACTCATTTGTTTATGAATATTATATATACAATAGATTGGAAATATTCTAAGGTGTTGAGGAAGGGAAAAGCTTTGATGAATTAGCTTGATTAACTTCGGTTCTTCAGTTGAGATAAGTTATGATTTATTCTATGTGATAGACATACTCTTAATAGTGATTTATAGTCATTGAGTATAGTTGTCGAGTTTTCTAATCATTTAATTATTGTGAATTGAATGATTAATATGCTATTGTGATTGGCCTGCAATCCCAAGACCATTCCAAAATAAGCACGGTGTAGATGTTTGAGTCCTTATGTGCATTCTTGATATTGTTGATTTTATGTACTTGGTTTATCGTGTTGTCACTTGTACTTTTTGCTTTCCACTATTAAGTGCTATTGTTGATTTTCTGCTGTTACTTGTGCATATTGATTTCTATTTGGAATTAGCCAATAATACCTACTTAGTACATGTCACCCTGTATTGACTCCTACTTATTTTTTCATTTGTTTTTCTTTTGTGGAGTGCAACGAGTATTTCATCGTCTTTGACTCACCTTCAGATCTAGCCAGTCTTCAGCACATCAGGTTTCAGGGTGAGTTATTTCTTCTAGATCATGTTGGATCATCTCAATCATGTCATGGCGTCCCTAGTTTTTAGACACAACTATTTATCTATATATATTGGTGGTTTGGTACTCTCAGACTTAGTATTTTGAAATTAGATGTCCTTGATGTGATGACTTTCAGGTTTTGAAAAATGATATATAACAGACTCTAGTGGTTTTTGTTATTTCTTACTTTCATAAGTTTAAGCTTTCACATTATTATTGTATTTCATAAGTGAACGACTAATATAAGTTAGGATTTGTATCGTTGGTTCGCCCACCTTGGTGGTTAAGTGTGGGTGTCACTCATAGACCATTTTAGGGCATGCATTTCCATTTCTACTCCCATAGATAAATGTGGAGAAATATTATGGTTGAAACTTTTGTGTGTCCAATTAATTAATCCAAAAAATAGAGAAAAACTTGAGGGGACTAAAAAAGTATATATGGTCAGGAAATTTATTGGATCAAAGTTTTAGCTTGTTCACTCTATTGCTCGATCAGTAGGCAATGACTAGAGTGCATTAGCGATGTATATCGGTCCATTCTGTTCAGTTTTAAGGTTTATCGATTTGACTTTTCAGTTATGAATTTGTAAATATGCTAAACTATTGCAGAACCTTTAAGATATTGGCTAATTAGTTAGTGATTGTTATCAATTTAACCGTGAAGATTTGACACAAAATTTTCTTTATTGAAAATTACTTAGAAGAAAGGTGACAAACTAAATGAACCTTACACATGATTGATAGATTGCATCTTGCTCAAAAGCAAACACTTTTACATTGTAGAATAACTGAGAGTTTCAAACAGTAAAATAAAAAGTGAAACAGTCAAAGACTTTGTATACCAAATGGTATAAATATAATTATTTAATTTACTATCAAATTATGGATTAACTTGCTAAGAAAAATATAAAATCATTAAGAACCAATAATCCAATACTAAAAAAAATTAAAACCGTTAGCTAAATTGCTAAACCAATAACCCATTATTGATAAATCAATAACTTTTTTTTATTTGGGTTATCAATTTTGGTTCGATTTTGAAAAGCCTTAGAGTTAATAAAGCTTTTTAATTTAAAGATAGGAGAACTATATGGTCGAGCACATATGCATGGAATAAGAGTCTGTTTGGATAGATTTTCTTATTTTTATCTTATAAGTCAAAAGTCATAAGTTAGAAATTTTAATTTATAGGTTTTGCTTTATTTTTAGTATTTTAGCTTAAAATTAAATGCCCATCCAAATACTCCAAAAATACTTAAAAGTAACTTAGCTCAAATATACTTAAAATAAGCCAATTCAAACTTGCTCTAAGTCTTATGGGTAACTTACACAAATATCACTACTTTAGAAGCTAATTATTTATATTCTCGATAGTTTTCAATATTATATTCCTTACCATACTTTGGGTCTCAGATGCATGTATTTGCCTTTTTTAGGTACATGTATCCGAGATACACATATCAATTATTGTGTCTAATTAAGAATTATAATCGAAAGTCATTAATTATGGAGAAAATCATATTGTAACAACTTAAGAATATGACTTATCACAACTCCTAAAAAAATTTAAAATTCTTGTCTTTTTTGTGATGCAGCAAAGTTTAGACTTCTTAACTCATATTCATGAAATGTTATTCAAATACATGCGCATATGCACGTAATGATATATACTGATAAAAAATTACATACATACAATATTAACTCAATAATATATCAGGCACATCGATAATGTGTCAGATAATTTATAAATCTCTAATAATATGTAAATCTCTAATACATGAGTATATTTATTCAAATAAGTATGAATTTAATTATATCATTAATAAAAATTAGATGCATATAATCTTAATTCAATAATGTGTGTGATTTATCAATAATGTGTGTCAGATACAGGAAAGGTTTGTGTTCCTCGGGTGGATGGCATAATTCAAAAGGTGTTAATAGAGTATTTTAGCTTGTAGTACTCTATTCAGAAAGGTGTGAATAAGATGTAACAAGACTTGAAGAGACTTTATTGGTAGCCTGATATGAAGAAGGACATAGCTGAGTTTGTGACTAAGCGTCAAAACTATCAACAAGTGAAGTATAAATATCAAAGTTCATCAAGTTTACTTCAGATAATGCCTATTCCTAAATAGAAGTGAAAAAGGATAACTATAGATTTTGCAATGGGTTTTCCTAGGATCTAGGAAAGTATGACTCTATTTGATTTGTGATCGACAAGCAAGCATACCACCTGCATCAAGAGCAACATCTTGTGTCTTGACAGATACTATCTTCCTTCTAAGCTCATTCAATCTCTTATCTTCAAACTACTTTGCTTTGATCACCTTAATAAAAGTAGGTCTAATTTCAATACTAGCAAACACCTCATCTTTCTCTAATATGATTAAATTTATGAATTTGGTCTTTAATGTCTGAACCTCTATAGCCAAAGGCCACCTAGACACTCCTTAACATACTACATTGCCCATACTAATTTATTTCTGGCTTAATGCATTTTTCACCATATTAGCCTTACTCAAATGGTATTAAATGGTAAAATCATAATCATTAAGTAACTCCATCTACCTTCATTTTCCCAAATTCATGTCTTTTATGAGTGAACACATGTTGTGGATTGTGATGATCTGTAAACACTTAACACCAGAAAGGCATTGTCTCCAGATCTTTAGAGAAAACACTACCACTGCCAACTCCAAATTATATGTTGGGTAGTTTATCTCATGAACCTTTAATAGTCGTGAGGTTTATGCTATGACATTCTTATCCCGCATCAACACAACACCCAAGACCAAATATAAAGCATCATAATAAACAACAAACTCCTTCCCTTCAACCAGTAATGTTAGGATTGACATTATAGTTAGAAGCGTTTTATGCTTTTAGAATCTCTCCTCACATTTATCAGTCCAGTCAAAAGGTACCTCTTTTTGAGTCATCTTTGTCAAGTGTGTTGCAGTAGAAGTTAAATTCTTCATAAACCATTGACAATATCTACCAAGCATTATAAAACTCGTAACCTCAATTATAGAACTAGGTTGAACCTAATTATTGACTATCTTAATATTTTGGGGATCTACTATTACTCCTTCCTTTGAAACCACATGTTCTAAAAAGACAATTGACGATAATAAGACTTCACACTTAAGAAAATTTTACACATAACTTTTATTTTCTCATGACACCTAGAACACTATGAAAATGGTGTGCATGGAATTCCTTACTCTTCATATAAACTAGAATACAATCAATGAACATAATTATGAATGAACTCAGGGCTGGTTTGAACACTTCATTAATCAAACTCATGAAGGTTACAAGTGTATTGGCCTACCAAAATAATATAGCCATAAACTCATAATGTTTATATCAAGTTCTAAATGTCATTTTAAGTACATTCTCAAGTTTGATCTTTAGTTGATGGTAACAGACCTTAGATTAATTTTAGAAAATACTAATGCACCCTAAAACTAGTTAAAGAGATCATCTATATAAAGCAATGGATACTTTTTTTGGCTAGTGACCCTATTTAACTATTGATAGTCTATACATATCCTCATACTACTATCATTTTTCTTAATAAATAAGATCGAAGCACCCACAAGGAAGCATTAGTATGGATGAAACCTTTATCAAGGAGCTTTTGGATCTAAGTCTTAAGCGCTTTTAACTCTATAAGAGTCATGCGACAAGGAGGAATAGAGATGGGGTGAGTTCCCAGCTCTAGGTCAATGTAAAAATCTATATTTCTATCTGGAGGCATACTACACAAGTCAATAAAATATACCTACTTAAACTCGAATACTACATAAATGGACTCAATAAAGGGAGACTCTGCATCAATATCCTGAATACTGGCTCACCAATTTCCTAGCCCAGAAAATAAATATGGCATTAGTTGGTTTAAGCTTGTACACCTCTTTCTAGTCCAACCTTTCCCTACTCGAGATTTCTAGCATCACAGTCTTAGCATTATAGTTAAGCATGGTATAATAGAAATAGTCATGTATAGAATCACATCATAATCAGTCTTATCCAAAATTACCAAATCAACTCAAGTCAGAAAACTCAAAGAATAGAACAAAACAAACATGATAAACATGGGTGACTACAACATACACTTCAATCAGGGTAGAAACATGGATGGGAGCATCAAGCATATCAGAAATCACATCAAAATCTAAGGCAAATTGTACTGACACATATAAGTAGGTAGAATCCAGATCAAATAAGACAGTAGCCATCTGGTCACAAATGAGAATAGTACATATGATTACCGTAGATACCTTAGCTTTTGCATTACTTGAAAAAAAAATTAAGTTATGTCATTCTAATGGATAAACTTTCTGCCTGTCTGCACTACTCTCCTACCTGGATTAAAATTTTCTTGGCCTTCATCTCCTTTCTAATTTCTCTTCGCCTACGATATGGAGGCCTCTGTCATTACTATCTCTACCTGTCAATGCTACTACTTTAGTTTGTTACTATGTAATATCAACCATGCAAGGATGGGAACAATCTTTCCTCATGCGCCTTGGTTTCCCACAACTATAATAACTACGATCAAGGGAATTCCAATCACATGGTGTTAAAGAAGATCTCTAACCATCCTGAGTAGGATTCTATTGTGCAGTCATAAAGTAATTGCCTATAGAAGTAGGCATAGCTGATTATATTAGCCAAGCTGCAAATGTTAGTCTGTCTGAACTTATAAAGTAAGAGCTACTAAAGTTACCTACATCCTTGGGTTTCTTAGACAAATACTTTGCCTGCTTAGCCTGTCGAACTCCTTCCACTTTCTTTCCAAAGTCTATCACTTCATTAAAACTTCTACCTAGAAAGGTTATGTGAACAAATAAAACTTGCAATTCAAGATTCAAACCCTTGTCAAACAACCAGATGCTCTCTTTCTCTATAGTTACCAATGGTGTAGCAGTTTTGGAGAAGGTATGAAATCTGGCCTCATAGGCGGCAACCATCGTGCCACCCTACTCAAAGGTCGTAAACTTATCTTTTTTGCAATATCTCACAAATCGGGACACATATTTCTTCTAAAATAAAGCATGAAACTGAACCTAAGTGAGTGGAGGCAAAATTAGAAATCAATATTCCATAAAGGATGTCTACCACTTATTAGCCTCACCTTGAAGCTAAAAGGTTACAACACAACTCCATGGAGGCTTTAACTTCAAGGACTTAGTTAGCATCTTGTGCTCAGTGCCAGTCATCATTGAGCTATGAAAGGGATAGAAAAAACATCAGTACTATCATAACCCAAGTCTAAGCCCTAGCCATAACATAGTGAATGAGATCCCCGAAACCTCAAACTAACCCTTAGCATACATATAAGCATCAAAGGTGAAAACATAGATAGACACATAAGTAGAAGCAAAAACATAATATGATTCATTGCAGAGGATAAATCATAAGATAGAGTATATAAGTCTAAAATTGAAAATACATACATATATCTAAAACATGCCTCTAGACTATGACATAATACGGGAGCTCAGACACTCCTTGGCTCACCCAAAATAATAAAGAAAGTACTATCTCTAATACAATCATCGCATGAAAAGAAAGATAGTAGGTCCTGTCCTCAAAGTTGTAGGACTCACCCAATTTGGTTCATTATAATAGCAGGATCTAGCCACAAGTATGATCTAAAGTATCACTTGCTCCTGCATTGTGATATAATGCAGGCATAAAGTATGCATTAGATCTTTGAAATGTACTAAGTATGTGGGTATGCAATGTAAATGAATATGGTAAAAATCTATATTTAAGTGTTAGATGATAAGGTAATATATATATAGAAGAGAATATCATAGCAAGATGCCATAAACCATGATGCATAAATGCCATAATACATAAAAATAGCGGGGATGAGAGCTTAATTGATATGTAAGACCATGTGAGTTATTATATGGAATCCCCACATTGCCTCTACACTAGAGAAAGAGTAGTCGACTTTCCAAAGGTAGACTATACCTCACCTTACAGTCCTTGTCCATTTTGGAGAGTGGTGGTACATACATCATCATTGTTATCTACAAAGGGGAATAAATATGAATCTACGATGACACATAATTATAATAAAAGTAGGCTTTATAAAAGGACCCTTGGGGATAATCCCCTACCTCCAATCTCATTCGGTGCTAAGTCATCATACCACGAGAATACATATACATATACATGCTTGTAATAGGATCATAAGTCATTTCAAATCATATTCATGCATACTTTGGCTTAAAAGATAAATCAAATCAAAATTATGCATGCTTAGGCTTAAAAGCCAAATCATACATCATTTCATACTTTCATGCACAGGAATAGCTCATTCATAACTTATACATAGTGATGTATACACACCCATGAGGGCTTAAAGCCATATCATAGTCATCATTATGATCACATTTATTTCATAACCATATTTGTCGTGAAATCATCATCATACTTATATCTGTAGTAAAACTTCATGAAAAGGCATGTTCATGCATACTTATGTCATGAGGAATGTTAAAATAGCCTGGGTACTTAAAATTCATACTTAAATAATGAAATTAAGAAGGAGTCATGCATACACCTTGTAGAAATCAACATTCGGGTCATAATTAAAGTTACCCATACATAAAACCAGGCTTAAAGGGACATGTAAACTCAACTCTCATTAAAATCACACAAACCATTGAGATGAGAAGTAATTTATACTTGCAATATTATTTGAGAATGACTCATAGCATAACTTTAGCAATTCAAAACCAAATCATGAAAATCAACTTTAAAATTCACTTAAGTTCATGAAAATTTGGAAATAGAAGTTGGGATTCATGACTAAATTAAAATCAGGAATGAAATTAGACATTCCATGCTTTAAATTAGAGAGATTAAGATGAGATAGACTTGAATTTGAAATCACACTTGAGATCTTAGTTTAAATCTTCAAAGTTTAGGCTTGAATGATGTTTAGGAACTTAAATATTTGGAAACTAAGTGCTCGAATAAAGTGAAGTTCATGAAAATGACTAAGGCGTGATTTAGGAGTCTTACGACAGGCATAAAAGTCTTAAAAGACCAAAGAAAGGGGTTAAATTACCAAATTGTTCCTATTTAAAATGAAGCTAAAGTGCAGCCAAGTGCACTATCGGAATCCCCCTGTGGTTTGTGGTGTGCACTACGGTCTGTATAGGGGTTTGTGGTGTGCGCCTTGCACAAAATTAGTGGGGTTCAAATGAAGGGTACCCTCCACGATCCCCTCCACAGACCGTGGTTGGCACCACGATCTGTGGATGATTTCGTGGTGGAACTCTTCACTTGCAACCTTTAGGCAGCCATGGAAAACAAGCTCCAAGGGCCTCTCCATGTTGCCTTTCTTTGGGTCCATAAGGGAAAGTCCTGCAATTCCAGTTTGTGCACCCTCCTTCATTTCTGCATTCTTCTTAACCTCGACCTCCACATTCAATCCCACCTAAGTCTATTGTGTTGGAGGGCCTTTTTTTAGGTACATTATTAGCTTGGGCTTTACCCTAGTGGGTGTTACCCTTCATCAGCCTCAACCTCCTCCCTTCCCTCTTCTTCTACCCCTGCCTTAGCCACGTCCTCTGTCCACTGGCTTTTCTACTGGCTTATTAATTAGAGCTACTAGATTGATTATGTTGTATCACGTATTAACCATTTGAGGTTAAAAGAGTGAAATGTATTAGATACCAATTTAGATCATCAAATACCAATTAAAATCAAGTTATAGTATGAAAAGAGAAAAAGATAGAGAGATTTCCTGAAGTCTTGTAGCCTCTAAAAAAAATATACGTCTCTAGACTATTCTGTAAGACTCTACTAGACTCATTTTTTCATAATGCAATCAACGAACCTAGGTCTTTAATACAAACTTTGTCATGATTTTGATCTATCATGATTGGCACTCATACTAATCCTTGGGTGGGAGAATTGTTATTATAACCCAACTAGACATGCAAATAATAGACAAGCATTTAAGTATGTGGAAGCAGGCTTAAATCAAGTCAAGTATTGAGTTCCCATAAACTCAAAGACAACAACTAAAATAATACAGAAATAAATCCCTAGAATTTAAAAGTCATTACACCAAAATTTTAATAAATGTTTAAAGTAAAGGGATGCAACCCCAAAAATTATAACATAAAATAGTGCCCAAAAAGGTTTAAGTCCAAAGGAAAGACTGAGATCCTAGATAAATTCATGTTAGCCTAAAAGAACTAATATATCCTTGAATTTGACAAATAAATGCCTCCTTGTTGAGGTCTATTAATAGCCATTTGAATATGTCATGTACTCAATAAAGAAAGAGTAAGTTCAGTTTTAGTACATAGAACAATAGTGTACTAGGTCACACAGCCATTCTAGTAGATAAAATATATGAAAGTAACCACAATATAGTAAAATTATACATATAGAAATACATTATCAAGTTACCAACTCATGATCAATATACAGTTTCATAATAAAAATCTTACATGCAACAGTCAAAGATGGTCCTATCATGAATTTCATACCCAAACTGTTAGTGTGCCAGCATGACACACATCCTAAAAGTCAGTAACGTTAGCATGACATCTATTACAATATATACTAGTGGTGGTGTCAATCCAATATGTATTGATGTGGTACCCAATCCAATATGTACTAGTATGGTACTCGATCCAAAGACCATAATCACAATTATAATTACAATGAATGATTCACATACTTGTACAATCAAGTAATAAGTTAATTGCAAGAAATTTTATCACAAATAGTCATTTCATTAAGTTAATTTTGTATTGACCTATTCACATACATACAGGTCATATAATGATCCAATTAACAGGCAGATATAACACAAATGAAAAAATAAAGTATTACCTATCTCAAAATCAAGCCTAAATGAACTTAAAGAACTCGAGCTTTTCCCTTCTAGAGTTTATTGTCTTATTTATTTTATCCAAAATGATTCAAAAATGCAAATATCAATAATTATAGTTTAATCTATTCAAATTACATCAAAATACTAATTCTTGGCCAGCTTCATGGTCTTATCCTCAATTAGGGCGTTTTCGACCATTAATTTCAAGTCAAGAATCCTTCTCTGTAATGATTATTATGGACTCGAAGTTCTAAGAATTAAAGTACAACATGAAAGAGTAATTAACTTACTCTGATGTGAGAATCAGTGGAAAACTGAAAGAAATAGCCCTAAGACATTCTTTTGCTCTCTACACATAGTATTGCAATAAAAATAATATTTTTGGGACTTTTTTCTATTTTTGTCTCCATCAGGCCTGCTAAATTTGCCCAAATTACACCTCCAAATTGAGAATAAGTGGTCACTTTCAAAATAGAATACCTAACAAAGGATAGCATCTAATCTCACAGGGAATATGAGCAAGTTGAACAAATTAATTTACTTATTTTCTGGGTGGGGGGGGGGGGGGTTGTAAAATTGCCATAAGTAACCTCAGCTACAACAATCAATTAAGTGCAAGTGGGTGAAATCAGTTAGAGAAGTAATTAGGGTATTGGGTTCCTCATGAATTTCTAACTCAGTAAAACCAGATAATCGTAACTTTTTCTAGTGTGTAGCATGCAGAACTGGTAAGTTATGTTTACCTAACCCTCTGATCCAAATGAGAGGCAAATTTTACTATGTGATTTGATCCATCCCCGCAGTGTGACAATAGTAACCCTTACCTTTTATTTTAGTACAACTATCCCGTGATCAATTTAGGTTGATTAGATGAGAGGGATCATATCGAATCCTATTACTTATCCCCTTTCTCACTAATTACCCCCTTAATCCAGTAAGTAAGAATTAGGTGAGTGCTAACGTTGGTCACCATTAAAAAGCATTCATAGCGAAGGGAATAATTAATATATACATGCACACTTTCAAGAATTACAAATTATCCATATTTTACTTTGTTAGTTCTTCATGGTTCCCACAACCCTAGTTGTGGATTTAGCTATGCATACCCATTGTAGATAAAGAAATCATGTTATGGAATAGCATAATTAATCACTTATAATGATAAATTAAAGAACAAGCAATCCAAAATCTTTAAAAGAAATCATGACATTATAGATAGAAAGTAAAGGCAAAAAAACCACTAGTGTCCTTTTATTGTATTTGTCAGTATATGTCATCCTCTAGACAAAACCTAAAAATTTATTTATAATAAGTAAAATGAACACTCTTAACTTAAAATTGTTGTTTGTCCTCAAGCGACGAACTCAATGTACATAAGCAGTATAGCAATACACAGACCTCAATCTAATGGCATACATCATCTCTAAATTAATCACAAATACCCAGTCGAACAAATCAATGCATATCAGACAGTTATCAAACAAACCCATGCAGATCAATACACGACAGTTTAACTATGACATTCAAGGTAATCACAGATAAGCCACAGTCACTGAAATATCCTAGAACTAACAGTGTAACTCAAGTGTCGTCACAAAAAGAAGTCACATATCTCGCTCATGATGGTCTATTCAAATTCAATACTTGGGACTGAAAATATCACTCACACTCATAATAGATATTCAAATCCTGCACACAATACCATATGCTTGCACCTATACTCATGACCATAACCTTCGACTACTTGGACTAGGATCACTATAGGACTTTCTTCGCTTGCAACGTAGGCTTAAGGGGCTTTGGCATGATATTTTTGGAATATAGTGACTAATGGCCCTCCTTGACACTGTGTTATGTTACACTTTTGCCCTACCAACACTGATACTTACAACTCATTCTTCCTTTCTCTTATTTCAAATCTTTTTGGGTGCCTTATTCAAGTTTTTCAGCTTATTATCTTTTATTTTTCACATTTTTTCCTTTTTAGCCCACAATTTAGACATCTATTTGTTTTTCTTGCACCCACTTCAAATTTTCTCCTCTTTCTTTCATGCATCACTAGCTTCCATCCCCGTTTAGAGTGTGACTTTCCTTATACCAGTCACCCTTAACTTAGGTTTTTGGCCTAAGTTGAGGTGCACAATATCCAACCTATTAACCAAGGTCACTTTTGGAAGCCACCCTCAACTTAGGTTTTTTTGCCTGAGTCGAGGTACACAATATTCAAGGAAGGACCAAGGCCAATTTTAGAATTACACATTTAATAGGGCTTGGTTACTTAGGTGTCTACAAAGAAAAGGTACATATAAAACGTAAACATTAGGATCAAGGGATACATCACGTATTTTGTTGGTTATTTTAGGATAAGTGGACTAATATGAACAATGGCCTAAGATCCTTTCCTAACCAACTAACCTACAGTCTTAGTCAGAGTAATAGGGCAAGTTCTCAATTGAAACCCAGTATAAGAATCATACAATAAAGCTCACATACACTTGGCACTAATTACACTATCAACACAGACTCTCATTTTATTTTTTTCATCACAAGTAAACCTCACTTATCATAACAAACATTGTCAATCACTGATTTCACATGGTTGTTATCAAAACTACCTAACAACACATTAATCCCAAAAAAAATTGATAGGTATCATTTTTTCAAAAAAACTAACATATGCCACAGATTTTAGTACACTATGCTACTAATACTACTTACACATCTTAAACATGTCGGTTCAATAGAAAATAAATATTCTTAGCGAAAGAAGATAGGCAAAAAAATCCTGTGGACTCAAACATTTAGATTGTTATTGGCCATGGTTACTCAGACTTCGCTGAGGCCTACAACTACGCACACCCCATCAAAAAATATTTGTGTTGCCCTCAATGCAACAAAATATAGCTAAAGTAAAGTATAGGGGTCAAAAAGAATATACCTGTACGCCTAAGCGTCGGTATTTGTCTTGGGTTGCCTCCCATGCAGCGCCTGATTTAGTGTCGCTTCACGACCTAGACAACTTGATTACTCAGACTTCACCAAGTGTCGATGCTTCCACTGTCTGCACTTTCTCAACATTACCAAGGTATGGTTTGATCCTTTGTCCATTTTCTTTGAACTCTCTTTCCATTTCTCTTCTCCAACTCAACAGCCCCATGGTTGAAAACATGTGTAACTTTGAACGGACCCAACCATCTAGACTTGAGTTTTCCAAGAAATAACTTCTACCTAGAGCTATATAATAAAACCAAGTCTCCTAGTGCAAATTGGCAATGCTCAATGCGGAGATCATGCTACAACTTCATACTTTGCTTCTACAGAGTTGAGCTCTCATATACCTTCAAATAGAACTCATCAAGTTCATTGAGTTGGCTCAGCCTTGACTTTACCGCATTATCCCAGTCCAGATTCAACTTCTTGAGAGCCCACATTGTCTTGTGCTCAAGCTCTATCGGTAAGTGACAAGCTTTACCAAAAACAAGTTTGTAAGGAGACATACCTATGGGAGTTTTGAATGCAATCTGGTATACCCATAATGCATCATCTAAATTTCATGACCAATCTGTCCAGATTGTATTCACAATATTGGACAGGATCTATTTAATCTCCTTGTTAAACACCTCAATTGACCCACTCTTCTGTGGATGGTAAGGTGTTTCCACCCTATGCTTCACCCCATATTTTTCAAGAAGAGCTTTTAACAACCTATTGCAGAAGTAGGAACCTCCATCGCGGATTACTACCCAAGGGGTACCAAATCTCGAAAAGATGTTTCTTTTCAAGAATGCTACGATGTTCCTACCTTCATTATTAGGAAGTGCAATCACCTCCACCCATTTTGAGACATAGTCCTCAACAACCAGATTGTACTTGTTCTCGTGAGATCTGACTAACGGCCCCATGAAGTCTATACCCTACATATCAACTAACTTAATCATGGTGATGGGGTTAAGTAGGAGCTCATGCTTTTAGGAAACATCACCTTATAAATGGAACTTATCACAAGCTTTAGCATTGTTGTGGGCATCTTGGTGGATGGTTGACCAATAGTAACCACACTACAAGATTTTATGTGTTGTCCTAATACCACTATGATATCCACCGACCAATGATGAATGACAAGCCTCCAAGTCTAGATAGATAGTCTGCAACTATGTTTTTTGTTCCCTTTTTGTCAATCACCTCGAAATCAAACTCTTGGAGAAGGAGTACCCATTGGATTAATCTTGGTTTTGAATCTTTCTTCACCATAAAATACCTCAACACTAAGTGGTCAGAATGTACAATGACTTTGGTCCCCAAAAGATATGATCTAAACTTCTCGAACGCAAAGACCATTACAAGTAACTCCTGGTCAGTGACCGTGTAATATTTTTGTGCTATATTTAGGTATTTACTAGCATAGTAAATGGGATGTAGAATCGTCTCTCTGCGTTGTCCCAAAACTATACCAAGTGCAACCCTACTTGCATCACACATAATTTCGAAGGGTTAAGACCAATCTAGAGCAACTATGATAGGTGTTGATATCAACTTTTTCTTTAACCCTTCAAATACGTTCAGACGTGCAACATTGAACACAAACTTAGCATCCTTCTCTAGCAGTTTACACAAAGGGTGTGCAATCTTCGATAAGTCCTTGAAGCGCCTGTAGAATCCCATATGCCCTAGAAAACTTGTCACAGCTTTAACAGAGATAGGTGGAGGAAGTTTCTCAATTACCTCAACTTTGGCTCTATCAACCTCAATTCCCTTAATGGAGATTTTGTGTCCCAACACAACGCCTTCCTTCACCATGAAATGATATTTTTTCCAATTCAATACAAGATGGCATTCTTCACATCTCTAAAGCACGTCATGCAAATATTTCAAAGACTTATTGAATGAATCTCCAACCACATTAAATTCATCCATGAATACCTCGATGGTGTCCTCCACCATGTCTGAGAAAATGGACATCATACATCTTTGAAATGTTGCGGGTGTATTACACAATACGAATGACATCCGTTTAAATACAAAGGATCCATAAGGACATGTGAAGATTATTTTCTCTTGGTCTTCTGGAGCAATAGTATTCTGATTGTAGCTCGAGTAACCATCAAGAAAAAAATGTCAACTCTAGCTTTCCAAGCGACCTAGCATTTGGTCCACGAATGGCTAGGGAAATGATCTTTCTTTGTCGATGCATTGAGCTTATGATAGTCCATAAATACCCTCCAACCTGTGACTGGCCTCATGGGGATCAACTCATTGCTAGAATTTGGGACCACGGTGATACCTTCGTTTTTGAACACACTACACTGGACTCACTCATTCACTATCAACAATCGAATATATCATACCTACATGCAACCACTTAATGATATCTTTGAGCACAACCTCTTGCATCAGTGGGTTGAGATATCTTTGGTGTTCAATAGTCGATTTATAGTCCTTGAATAGTTAAATCTTATATGTGTAAATGCTCGGTGGGATGCCAATGATGTCTATAATTGTCCATCCAATAGCCTTTATGAATCGCTTGAGTATCGAGACCAATGCTTCCACCTGTTCATCATTAAGATTTGCAGTGACAATAGCAGGCAAAGTATTGTCAATTCCCAAAAACACATACCTCAGATAGGCTAGAAGAACCTTTAGCTCCAACACTGGTGTTTCATCAATGGATGGTCTAGTAGGTGATGTTTCTCGATTCTTTAAGTCCAACTCAAGCTTCGTTGGATTCCTAGTAAAATTGGATGCTCCCAGAGCCTTCACAATCTCATCGTAGTTTGGAATGCGATCACTCTTAAAGTTCATTAACACAGCTTCCACTGTTTTGACTCCCAGCCATTTTTCAATTAGTACCTCCAGTTGCACCTCATTAATACTCTCAATAACCGAGATTACTTACAGATCATCAGTTGTCTTCATATACTGGCAGTCATTGAATACAACCTCTTTGTTATCTAATTTAAACTTGAGTTGACCTAACTTCATGTCCACCAGAGCTTGTCCACTGGCTAGGAAGGGCCTCCCCAAGATGATTGAGACTTTGAAATCGAGCTCACAATCTAGAACCACGAAATTGTAGGGAAGATGAACTTTTCCACTTTGACTAGAACGTCATACAATATACCCTCAGGATTTTTCACTGTCCTGTCACCCATCAACAATCGCATACTTATTTGTGTAGGGGCTCCTAGGCCCAACTTCTTGAATACTACAAGAGGCATTAGGTTGATGTTGGCTCTTAAGTCGCATAATGCCTTTGCAAAGTGGGTATATCCAATGGTGCATGGGATAGTGAATGCCCTGGGGTTCTCTCTCTTTTGCACCAAGGACCTTATTGCAATAGCACTGCAATGTTGAAGCTCTTGAGAGAATCTTGGCTCACCATCCTCTTCTTTGTCACTAGGTCCTACATGAACTTGGCATACCCAGACATTTTATCCAATGCCTCGATAAGGGGAATATTGATAGTGAGTTGACTCAACATGGAGATGAAATTTTGAAACTTACCTTCCCCTTCTTTCTTTTTGAGTCTCTACGGGAAAGGTAGTGGAGGCCTAGCTATGGGCTTCACCTTCATTGGTGTCTCTTCTTAATTACTCACCCCATCCTTAGCCTTTTCATCTCCAACCTCCACATCTTTTCACTCTACAATCTTCTCACAGACCTCAGCATCAGCTACCAATATTGGTGGTTCAATAGTCTGCTTACCATCTCATGTGGTCACTACCATGCACTGCCCATCATTCTTTGAATTTTGCACTGTGTTGTTTGGCAATGTATCCTTCTGGCGTTGGTTCAACTATGTAGACATCTGACCAAATTGTTGCTCAAGTTTCTTAATAGCTACATAATGAGACTCGATCTTCTAATTAATGCTTGAGATGTAAGTTTTTATCCCCTCTAAGTACTCATCTTGGGCATCAGCCCTTTTCAACAACTTATCAAACATCTCCTCAATACGTGAACTACCAGTCCCTGACTCACAATTATGTTATGGCACATAAGGGTCGTTTCTATACTCGTCTTTGTGACCCAAATCACCATCTCTATCTTGTCCTCTATTTTTATCATAGTAATCCTCTTGGTTCTTGTCCCTATTGTAGTTCCGACCTTGATTCCCTTGACCTTGTCTCTAATAGTCCTGATTGGACCCTTGAGCATTGGTCCAGAAGCCCCCCATCTAATTAGTCACAAAGCAAGAGTCCTTCTCATAATATGGCTTCTCATACAAGGGTGCAAGAGGTGGCTATTGACTAACTGCATTAACTCTCTCTTCACTCTACTTCATCAACAATTCCACAATAGTACTAATCTGAGCCAACTCTTGCATCATCTCTTCATTTATCTTAGCCTGTTCTGGATTGGTACTAACTAAGAAGGAGCTATTAGTTTTCAACTTGTCTCTTGAGCCCTATGCACGATTGGTCTTGGCCACTTTTTCAAGTCGCTCAACTATCACAAGAAATGTGCAATCCATGAATGAGCCTCCAGTTATGGTGTCAGCCACTGCTTTACAATTATCATCAAGTGCCCAATAGAAGATCTCCACCAAGGAATAATCAACAATATTGTGGTCTGGAACACTCTACAAGCACTTTGTAAATCGCTCCCATGTAGTGCTTATTGAATCATCAGGTAACTGCTTGAAGTTATTAATCAAATCCTTCAGTTTCAGCTTCTTTGACCTGAGAAAGAACCTCTCCAAAAAGGCTTTATGCATTTTAGCCCATGTAATGATAGAACCTTGTGGGGGCTTAGATAACCATATTGTTGTATCACCCGTGAGAGATAATAGAAAGACACGAAACCCAACAATATCCATGGATAGGTTCTAGTTTCCTATCACACTCTTATAGATGAACACATCATTGTGTAGATGGTTATACAGATATTCTAATGGTAAGCCCATAAACAAATCTTTATTCTGTAATATTTATAGTAACCCACTCGACACAATAAATGTAGTGTAATCCGGTAAAGGAGGTAACACTATAGCTCTGGTGACATCCACTGCCATAGGGCGAAGCCTGTATTGATTCCATGTATGAGCAGCGGCTTGAAGATCCTGTGGTGGTGGATTCACATCCTTGAGTGGTGGTGGGTCATCATTATTGTTCTGATTTAGTGTGATGTTTGCAGCATTATTAGCAGTGTTATTTGCATTGTCCTAGGACATTCTTCTTAATGTTCTCTGGATCAAATGGAGTCAAGGGATTGTCTCGACTTCGAGTACTGGCAATACACTACATCTATATGTTGAAAGAAAACAAAAACAACAAATAAATGTAAAATAAGGAAGATATGGATTAATTCACAAATCACCCAAATTAAACTAATCTAAAAATTGTATTCCCCGAGTATGGCACCAGAATTTTGATGTCACCCAAACTATACCTCCAAATAAAAGATAAACGGTCGTTGTCAAAATACAGTACCTAACAAAGATTACGGTTGAATCCCACAAGGAATATGGTCTAAACCTGGAGTAATTATGAGTAAGTTAAATGAATTAATCTACTTATTTCCCAAAAGGGGGATTTTATAAAATTGCAATAAGTAAACATAAACTACAACAATCAATTAAGTGCATGTGGTGAAATCAGTGAGAGAAGTAACTAGGGTATTGTGTTCCCCATGAATTCATAACTCAGTATAACCAAATAATCATAACATTTTCTAGTGTATAATATGTAGAACTTGTAAGTTATGTTTACCTAACCCTTTGAACCAGGCGAGAGGCAAATTTCATTATATGATTTGATCAATCCCCACAGTGTGACAATACTAACCCTTACCTTCTGTTCCAGTACAATCATTCCGTGATTAGTTCAGGTTGATTAGATGAGAGGAATCACATTGAATCTTATTAATTACCCCCTTGATCCAGTAAGTAATAATTAGGTGAGTTCTAACATTGGCCACCGTTAATAAGCATTCACAGTGAAGGGAATAATTAATACATATATGCACACTTTCAAGAATTACAAATTATTAAGATTTTACTTTGTTAATTCTTTATGGCTCTCACAACCCTAGTTGTGGATTTAGCTATGCATACCCATTATTGATGAAGAAATCATGTTAGGAAATAGCATAATTAAACACTTACAATGACAAATTGAAGAACAAATATTCTAAAATATTCACAAGAAATCACGATGTTATAGATCGAAAGTAAAGTAAAAAATAACCACAAGTAGTGTTCTCTTGTTGTATCTATCAGTATATGTCGTCCTTTTCTAAAAAAAACCTAAAAACATATTTAGAATAAGTAAATATAAATCCAAACCGAAATAGAAAAACTAGATTCAGCAACTTGAACGGACAAGGTTACGGGTCGTATATGGAATCACTGCCCGTACCTGGGCTTCATACTCTGCATTTTCCAAAAACTATCTTCAACCTATGAGACCTTTCTACCGGTCGTCTACTGACTTATGTCCCATGAAGGGTTTCGTCTGCTAACTCTTTTGAAACTCTTCAAAACTTTGATCCTCCAAACATGATCTTATCCATGAACCGTTATTCAACTTACGATTAGTAAGTGACCTCGTTTGATAATACTTCAGACTTCAACATATTTTCTAATCTTTGACCTATGAACTCATATACGGGTCGTGAAGCATTCTACGACTTATCTGATAACTCATACTTTTCAACATCTGATGATCAACCTTTCCCTGGATCTGACCCACGAATCATGCTACAACTCGTAGAGTGAACTACGACCCATAGACTGCTTTTGCAGAACTTTGCCCAAAATCATCTTGAATCCTGTAATCTTGCAAAATCAATATAAAAACACATCAAACCTACTAACATCACTTTGAGAACACACAAAATTCCAAGTTTTAATCATTAAAAGTGATGTATTTTAGCAGCACATCACCCATCATATTGGACCAAACTCATCATAGTGGGAATAATTCGTCCATGTGGGTTGTCAAAAAAATAGACTTTCAATATTTTCTTCTAAACCTGCATTTCAAAACCTACCCTCAAATCTTGACATTCTAAAACCACTCTTTTACACCAAGATCAATTTCATTAGTTCTACTCATCTTAATTTAATTTTGTAAAGTCATACAAGCTCCTTATTACCTTGGATATTAACTCATAATCAAATTCCAATTCATTATGGTTACCCCAAATCTCGCTTGGATCAGATTTTTTCCAAGTCTAGCCTAGGCTCAAAATTTCTAAGTTACTATTCAACTGTATTTTGGCCCAAATTCTTTCTCCTATTGGTCTATCCATAACGACATGAACAGTTCATTACACTTAAACTAAAGATAATTTAATTGTATAGATAATTAATAGAGTCTACTTTTTCGGGATACGTTTATCTAATTATATCATTCTTAATTTATGCTACAAAAACTCTTCAATAGTGATAAAATATGTTTTTGTTTAAAAATATAGGTAAGATTAGTATATATGATAGTGATATATGTCTAAGACCAAGTCCTATCTATGTTGTTGAGTGATCTCAGTGTCGAGCTATTATTACAGACCCCCATCCCCACGCTATCATCACCACATTCTTAAACATCAGAGAAAAGTTCATTAATTCCATATTTCAATCCCCTACACTATTGTATTCTTTGAAAATTCATCTCTATGTACTCCCTTTATTTTATTTTATATATTGATATCGAGTTTAAGAAAGAAAAAAACTTTTAAAACTTATAATTTCAAAAAAGGGATGAATATTTGTGTGACTATAAATTATTTCACTAAGGAAAAAAGAGTATTTTAAAGTTAAATTATTATTATATATAGAAATCTATCATTTTTGGGACTAACTTAAAAGGAAAGTTCATAGAGTATTTTTATAAAAATATTTGAAGTTGAACCAATGTGTCAAACTTTAAACATAATCACCCATGCTCCTGCTTCTTCTTTCACGTTGCAAATTATGAAAATAGTATAATTTTTGCTTTGCTCTTAGTTGATATTATCATTTTATTATTATTTGTGAAAATGGTAATTTCTACAGAGTGTTGGTTAGACTATCATTGTTATATGGAGTGGAGCCCGTAAAAAACTCACATGTTCAGCAGATGCATATTGTGAAGATGAGGATATTCAAATGAATGTGTGGACATACTAAGAGTGACAAGAATAGGAATGAGGCTATTCGAGAGAAGGTGGTAGTGGCCTCTATGGCAGACAAAATGACAGAAGCAAGAATAAAATAGTTTGTGCATATGCAAAGAAGGTGTGTTGACATCCCAGTTAAAAGTTGTGAGAGGTTGGATTTAGGGGGTATGCAGAGAACTAGGGATAGACCAAAAAATTATTGGAGAGAGGTAATTAGATGGATATGGTGTAGCTTTATGTCACAGAGGACATGGCCTTAGATAGAAAGGAGTGGAGGTCGTCTATTAGGATAGAAGGTTTGGAGGGGTAGAATGTTATCTTGTTTTGTGGCGATTTTAGGTTTGTCATGGGGTTAGTCGTACTATTTTAGTTGTATTGGTATTGTTCTTCGACTGTTTTTCTACTTTTTTCCTCACTCTTTTTTTCTTATAGAATTGACATTGATATTTATATTAGTCATTATTCTATATCTATTGTTTTCTACTTTTACTTAGGATGGATACATGTGAGCCGAGGGTCTTTTGAAAAAAACTTCTCTATCTTCATGAGTTAGTGATAAGGTCTGAGTACATTCTACTATTTCAGATCCTACTTTGTAGGTATGTTGTTATTGATGTTATAGGTAAAAATATTTGGTAGTGATTCAATCAACTAATCTGTGATATCCCTTCTTTGATTGGAGTAGTTGATTTTATTTTTTCCTTTCTCATCACACTATGACTAGTTGAAGTAATTTGGTATATAAAAACTTTTAAGCTTTAGTTTTGGAGCTACAGTGCTCCTGGGTTATTAATTGTTATTATCGTTGTACTCAAATTATATGTGAAAAATAGAAAATACATTAAAACTATTTAGTTTTGAGTCCAACAGAAAAGTGTGTTTTCTTAAAGAATTTAATTCCTTTATGATTTTCTAAGTTTTGCATCAATTTCTCTCAAGATAGAACATAATACTATTTTGCACTGTACTACTAACAATGAACGACAGTATGTTATTTTTTTAAAAAAAGTAATGCACAGACGAGCTGAAGAAGCAAAGTCAGAAGAACTTTTGACTGTATTTTTGTGTGTGTAATGAGGCAAAGCCTCTGAAAATATTATAGCAACTAACGTGTACAAAGACACCTATTTGAAAAGAAGGTGCCTTTTTAAAATTCATAATAACCATTAAAAATCTACAAATTAAATTAAATTTTGTATGAATTAGTATACAAATTTAAACAACAAAATGAAAATTAAATTTGATCCAAAAAGATTATCAATCAATCAAATTTAAAACTGAGTGGTGATGACAATACGAGGAAAGATTCTTTTCTCAACTCTTTATGAGTTAGAAGATACTCTTCTACATATAAAAACGTAAGTCTTATTTTTCCCTACTAATAAGGGTATATTATTAAATAAGACTAATAACTAATACAAATTAATTAAGTTAAAAAGGCAAAATAATAAGAAGGGTAGAGAGAGAACTTAGCTTTTCTTTCATTCATTCATATTTTGTATATGCATCTTCTGTATATTCATATCGCAAAGGCCTAAGGCTATATATAGAAGCTACATTATAGAGTTTTCTTTATAAATTAAGGAAAGAGCTTTCAATATAAACTAAGGAAAGAATATGAGGTACACTTTGGAAATGGAGTTCTAATATATTTTTTTATTTACAAAACTCCCCCTTAGAAATCCATGTTATCCCTAATACTCATCATTTGTTATCTCATCAAAAATTTTACTAGAAAAATCCGATGGGATAAAACCTTGGTTAAGAAAAAAAGAGTACAGCGTGTATTCTGCTCCCCCTAATAAAGATCACAATCCAAACAATGGAATTTTTGCATTTAATCTTGTATACCATCTTCTCAAGCGTTGATGCTGATAAAGATTTGGTGAATAAATTTGTTGGATTATCACTTGAACGTATTTGTTGTACTTCAACGTCACCATTTTTTCTAGAAATAATGTGTGAAGAATAATTTTGGTGAATGTGTTTCATTCTATCTCCTTTTATGAATCCTCCCTTTAATTGAACTATGCACACATCATTGTCTTCAAATATGACCGTGGGTACTTTGACACCATTCTCCAGGACGTATCTTTCTTTGATGAACTGCATCATTGATCTCAACCACACTTATTCTCTGCTTGTTTCATGCATCGCTATTATTTTAGCATGATTTGAAGAACTAGCAACAATGGACTATTTCGTAAATTTACATGATATGGCAAGTCCTCCATATGTGAACAAATAGCCTATTTGAGATTGAGCTTTATGTGGGTCTGATAAATAACCTACATCTGCATAGCCAATAAGATCTGTACAACTTTTATTAGTATAAAATAGACCCATATCAATAGTCCCCATTAGATTTTGCTGAATATGCTTAACACTATTTCAATGTCTCCATTTAAGGGAAGAGATATACCTTGCTAGAAAATTGACAGAAAATATTATATCAGGTCTAGTTGCATTAGCAAGATACATAAGTGCACCAATGGCACTGAGATACAGTACTTTGGGACTAAGAAATTTTTTATTCTCTTCTAGAGGTCGAAACATATCTTTATTCACTTCAAGTGACCAAACAACCATTGGAGTACTTAATGAATGTGCTTTGTCCATGTAAAATTATTTTAAAATTTTCTCAGTGTATGCAGATTGGTAGATGAAGACCCCTTCGGCTAAGTGTGTAATTTGCAGACCAAGACAAAATTGTCTTTCCAAGATATTTCATCTCAAATTCTTTCATTAGATATTCAATTGCCTTTTGGACCTTGTTAAGGGTTCCGATGAGATTTATGTCATCAACATAAACGGTGAGTATAACAAACTCTGATTTTATTTTATTAATAAAAATATAACAATAAATAACATCATTTATATAACTTTTATTTATCAAGTACTCACTAAGACGATTACACCACATACATCTTGATTGTTTCAAATCATACAATGATCTTTGTAATTTGATTGAGAAAATCTCTCAAGATTTAGAATTACATGCATCAGGTAATTTGAATTCTTCTGAAATTCTCATATAAATTTTATTATCAAATGAACCATAAAGATAAACTATAACAACATCCATTAGATGTACTTCAAGATTTTCATGTACAGCTAAATTGATGAGATATCGAAAAGTTATTATATCCATAACAGGTGAATATGTTTTCTCATAGTTGACACCGGGCCTTTGAGAGAATCCTTGTGTAAAAGGGCATTTCTTGTATCTTATAATTTTATTTCACTTTCGTACAAAAATCCATTTATATCCAACTGATTTTGCACCATCAGGGATTTGGACTACAAGTCCAAAATACTTGACGCTTAGCAAGTGAGTTTAATTCTGATTGTATTGCCTCTTGCTATTTTGGCCAATCACATCTTTGTAAACATTCTTCGTCAAATTTAGACTCAAGATCCTCACTGTCTTGCATAAGGTCAAGAATAACATTGTATGCAAAAACATTCTTCACTGTAATTTTTGATCGATCTAAATTTATCCCATCACCAGTAGAATTTATTGAAACTTCTTCATTCACTTGAGTTTTGGGTTCATTGATTTCTTCAGAAATATCAAGATTAATCAAATCTTGAACTTCTTCATGAGATTCTTTTATAGTGTCATCTTTATCATTTCTCGTGCTACTTTTTCTAGGATTTTTATCCTTTGAACCCAATGGTCTACCACATTTCAAGCGTGTTTGGGACTCAGAATGTCACTCCCCGGGAGGGTACCCTTGTCATGGTCAACACTTGAAGAACCATTGTTGATTTCCCAAGAGAACCACCAGGCCTCATCATGATATTTTACTCAACAGCGGAAGAAAATACTCAAATAAAAGACATTCAAATAGAATAGTAAAACTCTTATAAATATAAGTTCCAATAATCAAGTTTGGAAATAAATAATAATCGTCAATCATCTACTCAAATGTCTATGAAGCCTCTACCTAACAATCTAGATGGTACCATGGCAGGCCATGGCTATCCAATTCAAAGAAATAAGAATACTCAATGAAGGAAAAAGGGTTCCTCCAAAGGCAAGAAGGGCTCACCAACTCTGAAGGCAAGGAAAATTGAACCTCAACAGTGTGCCTGCTGAAATCCTCTATCACCTGTATCTGCATCACTAATGATGTGGATCCGAATGGATGTCAGTACATAGAATATACTGATGTGTAAAATGGCTTAAGAAATAGTAAAGGCTCAAACTCAATCTGTCAACTCAACTTGGAACTCAATTCATCAACTCATAGCTCAACACAATAAATATTGCAAAATTTTTTAATTTTAATAACCCTTGTGGTGGGTCAGAGGCTGACCAACACCCCCAGGCCTTAGCATTAAATCAAAAAGTAAAAAAACAAAGAGGGGGACATAAACCTCAAACCTGTGGTAGTTCACAAGTCGGTCAACCTACTAAGGTTGGCCAACTTATCCCCATACTAGAAGAAGCACACCTATACTAAACCTAAGAGAGGACTCCTCCCATAAATTTAGACTAGAAAAGCAATAAATAAGGAAGACTCTCCCCTTACAAATGAAGAAAGAAAAACACCTAACCTATACTAACTACCATAGATTAGGATCTTCCTTCTTGCCTACATAGCTTAGATCAAGGTGGTTTTTAAATCTTTTTTAACTTCTTTCTTCTAAATTTGGCCATGCCATTATTGTCCATGATAAAGTGGGCTTTGATTTTCTTTGGGAATTGTTGAACAATGTAGTAAAATTGTGTAGTTGTGATGTTTTGGTTGTTTTTAGCAAGACTGGCATCCACAAAATTTGCCTCCCTATATAGCTGAGTGCATCTGAAGAACTGGTTGATCAAGAAATATATCTTGGTGAGAAGCTGAATACTGTTCAAGGAAGGTTAGAGTTGATTTCTTATCCATTGCACAACCAGATCAGAGTCCATTTCCAGAACACTTTGTTGTATCAAAGATGGAGGCACCTAGTTAATCCAAATAAGGTTGCTTCCAGCTCAACCTGATTATTAGTGCCTACCCCATCTAGAGAAGAGTAAGCAAAGATAAGGTCACCACTGTAGTTTCTACAGATCCCCCCAGTGCCCATGATGCCAGGATTGCCCTTTGCACTACAATCTGTATTTAGTTTGATAATGTCAACTGGAGGAGTCTGCCAGTTCACTTTGGTAATTCTCATTTCATGTACATATCCTTCGCTCATTCTAAACAAGTCTTTCCATGTAATGTCCAATTAATGTAGGGATATGCAACATAGAGGAGGTTATAAGTATCTCTGAACACAGGATATTTCACCCTAGTGATGTTAGAAGTCTTCCTACCATATTTACTAGTACATCTATTCTTCCATAAGTTCCAACAAATAAAGATGGGAACTTCTTGAAGAAGTAATTTTTTAGTAGCATTGTTACTTTTTTAAAGACCATGATTTCTTTAACAGGCTCTTCAAGGTAGATTGACACATGTTAATTCCTATGTGGTTGGCAAAATATGTCCACACTCTCTTAGCATACTGACCAGTTACAACGATGTGCTCAATGGCGTATTGCCCAAGGAATGGACACATAAACAACTAGCAGGTTCATGGCCAAATATAGTGATCTTTTCATTGGTGGGGAGCTTATCCCTCAAGGTCCTTCATACCATAAAGGAACATTTGAAATGGATGAATTTGTTCCAGGTGAGAGTATTGATATAGGTTTTTTCTTTCTTCAATTTAATGAGATCCCAGGCTAAAGAGCATGAGAATATACCATTGTTGTTAGGTTTCCAGATGGCCTTGTCAAGGGTGCAAGCATTGTATTGGAATTGATGTTCCATGATCTAGGAGGCTACCTGTGCAGGGACTATTTGATTGATCTTTTCCATATCCCATTGTTCCTGATTCAGGAAAGCTGAGACTATGATATTATTAGGCTTAGTATTCTCTTTTCTGAACTCAACTTAGGAGCCATATCCCAGCCAGTTGTCCCACCAGAAATATGTAGAACCAGATGTGAGTTGTTAGTGGATATGTTTTTCAACCTCCACCTTGTTTTTCATCATGTATTTACAGACTAAAAATTAGCTATTGCTCAATGTTTTAGAAATTGAGTTACCTCTTTGACAGTACTTAACCATCAAAAAAATCCCCCAAAGAGAATTCTTGATCCTGAAAGTCCACTAGTGTTTGTACTGAAAAGAAGTTGCCACATCACTCATTTGTCTGACTCCAATACCATCTTCCTGATAAGGGTAGCTTAGATTCTTCCAAGATGACCAATGATACTTTTTTCTGTCATTTTTCCAGCCCCAAAAGGGATTGGTAATAATCTTTTGAATCTATTTGAGAGTGGTTTTGAGGGGACAGACATTTGAGAGAATGTGGATAGGTAAAGATTGAAGCACATGTTTCACCAGTACAGCCTTTTCACCATAGGATAACATCTTGGTCTGCCATCCAGTAATCCTATTCAAAAGTTTTGCCACCATGCCTAAGTAGTAAATGATCCTTTGTCTCCCAATATGGATAGGGCAACCCAAATAATTCATAGGACTCTCTTTCTAGATGAAACTAGTCTTTTTTTTTAACTTTTTTAATAATAGAGGCTAAGGAATAGGAAGGAAGCATAAAGTTTCTTTTACTCTTACTAATCAGCTGGCCAGAAACCTCTTCATAGGTGTTAAGAGTTTACATAATCAGCTTGAGAATTTTCTTTTCCGAGAGGTGAAAATAATAACATCATCAGCAAAATTGAGGTAGTTAATCAAGGGGCCTTTAGGATGCATGAAGAAACCATGATAGTGAGGATTAGATTTGAGATCACTAAGCAGCCTGGAAAGTACCTCAGCTCCAAGGATAAAGAGAGCAGGGGAGAGGTGGTCACCTTGCTTAAGTCCTCTAGTAGATTGGAAAAATCCATGTCTAGAACCATTCACAATGATAGAATACCAATTGTTGGACAAAATTCTCTACACTGTATCAATAAAGGTTTTGCCAAAGCCCATTCTTCTAAGGAACAGGCAGGTATAGGGCCAAGAAACCCTGTCATAGACCTTAGCCATATCCAGCTTAATGATAACATTACTGCTATCATTAGGCTTCTTAATATGGTGAATGATCTCCTGAGCTAACATAATGTTTTTAGAGATATTCCTATTCTTAACAAATCCAGATTGGTTGGGAGAAATCAGGCTAGGAACTTGTTGGTAAAATTGTTGAGGCTAATAGGTATGAACTCAACCAATTTAGCAGGGTGATGGACTTTGAAGATAAGGATCAGACAAGCATGGAAAAAATATTTAGGAATGATCTGATCATAAAAGAAGGCTTGGATAACATTAAAGAGATCATATTGGATAATATCCCAACAAACCTAGATAAAATTCCCATTCATACCGGTAGCAGAGTTGGGATTCATGGAGAAAACCACTCTTTTGACCTCCTTCATAGTAGGGGTACTCTGAATAGAAGAATTATGGTCCTCATTAATCATTCTAGGGATGCAATTAAGGACCTGGTCTTGAATATAAGTATTATCACCAGTAAAAATGTGTTGGAAATGATTGCAAGTTGCCCTGGCAATGTCATTATCACCATCAACCCTGTTACCATCCTCATCTTGAATTCTATAGACATAGAGCCTTCTCCTCCTTCCCCTAATTAGAGCATGAAAGTAACTTGAGTTAGCATCACCTTCCTTGAAAGTAACTTGAGTTAGTATCACCTTCCTTGAACCAGTGCAGTTGAGTTTTTTGTCTGAGCATGTAAATTAGTTCTACCATCCTCAGTATTAGAGCTGATAAGCTTCTCCTCATCCATTCTAGTCTTCTCCAAAAATTCTTTTACATTAGCATATATGTCCCCAAATTTAGCCTCTGATCAGGTGCTGAGGGTAGTAGCTAGTTGATGAGTCGCGAAAACGCTCATCATTTGACACTTTTCTAGCTAGAATCTTTGCGAATTCTCAAGCAAATTGTTGCGTTTAATGTTTGT
>JBCEWC010002021.1:0-25210 GCA_038996855.1 Solanum aculeatissimum
GAAAGAAATTCTTAGTTGAGTAACTTTGAGGTTAAAAAGGAAAGTTAAGTGATTTTCTGTGATAAGAACTAATAGTTTAGTGACCATCTGAGAAATGAATTCATAGTTGAGTGACTTTGGAGTTAAAAATGAAAGTTGAGTGACCTTCTATGAAAACAATTCATAGTTGAGTGACCATCAATGATATTAACTCTAATTTCTTGAATGTAAGAATTTCTCATTGTGAACAATGTAGCTTCACAATATAGATCATGCAAAAAGACAATTTAATTTATTCTTTTCGAGAGCAATAATTTTATTTAATTTTCTTTATTTCACATTTAGTGTTATTGAGATTCAACTAAATTCGATTTCACGTTGAAAAGTTTCATATTAAAGGTACATTATAATGAGAGTGACTTTGTACTTATCATGGTTCCTTATCAGACTTAAGTATTTCTCACACTACCGTAACTCTTATTGGTGAGCTTAGAACATGTTGAGAATTATGAGGTAAAGAAAAAAAGTATTGTAACGCTCCGAGTCTATACTCTGGACGTGACGGACACTTAGAAATCATTTCTAGTCCCAAACGAACCACTTGGCCGGGTTACTTTACTCAGTGGAAGACTTAAACAATAATAATAGGCTAGAATTAAGCATAACTACTAAATCAATGTCTGGAATTGTAATAAAGCAAACCAACTAAGAAGTCAACAATCTCAAAAAGAGATATTGAAATACAGTCTACTAGTCTATGAAGCATCTACAAGTCATTTGTAAAAAGTGGGTACCGCGACAGGCCACGACTATCTCAAACTAAAAGAAAATAACTGAAACTGAAAGAAATAAAACATCTAGGAGCCTCTAACTGCAAAGAGTTCTCATCACTGGCTAAGTACAAATGCTGGATCACCTGATGATACGTCTACTGAGGGGATCTGTCACTTGTGTCTACATCGTAAAATGATGCAGGTCCAAAGGACGTCAGTACATGAAATGTAAGAGTGTGTAAAATAGCCAAAATAGAAAAAACTCATGATATAATGCTCAAATCATAGGTTCAATGTAGAAAATAATTCAGTAACATAAGTAATGCATTATAGCAAAATATCTAATTTAATGCATAAATAAATGTAACTATGTTTGTATCTAAAAAAATAACATATACTGTAACTTGGGGAGTTTCTTTAACCAACAACCATTACTATGAGCATCATGATGAGATAACGTCTTGCACACGTTACTAGAGTCATCCAATACCTTGTCAGGGTAAGGGGCAGAGCTGAATTTATGGATCCATCTAAATTGGGTCATATCAGTGGCATATGAGGAGTCGTACAATATTGGTACGATCCTACCCTATACTGGTTACGTAGTTTATGATTTTGATTTATTGTTACTCTTACCCCATATCGGTGCTCAATACTACTCCCAAAAAATTATTTATATGCTCATAATTGTATAGGTATCCCACTTTAGGGAAAAAACTGAAAATCTGATAATTAGATCCTTGACTCAACATATTTTTCCTGAACTGACTTTCTTTCTTAAAACTGATAACACTTTTTCATAACTGATAAGGTTTTCTTTAAAAAGAAAGTGGTGATACTCTCTACTGATAAAATAATGCATTAGGAACTATCAAGTTTTCCTCAAACTCTGTATTTTATGCATAATGAGTAGTAATGCAAAAATTTTAACTGACTGAACTGCTTTTTCAAAAATAGATATTCTATGCTCTAAAGCAAGTATAATAAATAGGTTTTTGCACAAATCGGGCTAAGATATATTTTGAAACTAATTCATATTTTGTACTGGACAACTTTTCATTAATTCTTTAGAGTCATAAATATATGAACATAATGTCTTGACATTCAAAGCTTAACTTGATAATAGAGTAATTTATTGCAATAATTCACTTTAAGGAGATAACATAGGCATATAACTCAAGGAGTTTACTCAACAATAAAGTTCTCAGCATAATAATAATGGAATATTAAGAATTTCATGATAAAGTTCTAGAATTTCTCCATAAGATCATAGGAATGAAATTGACTTGACTCTTGACCAGAAATCTTGATAAAAATTATAGATTTAGCATAAAAATAGGATTTTAAGTGGTCTTATACATACCTGGGCATGAATTATCCTGAAGAACTTGAGAGGTTTCTCAAGGCCCAGCTCTTTCCTTTTCTCTCTAATTATTTTTCTTCGAATGATGTACGTGAAAAGTGAAGGAGAATGAGCGTAGGTTACAAATTGTAGGGCGTAAACAACCTCAACACAACGAGGTTTTAGTCTAGGATAGGGGGAAAGGACTAGAATGCCCTTACTTTTTAAAACTAAATGTCAAGTACCGTGATGGAGCAAGTCCGTGACGCGAACTTGTTCCATTTCAATTCATTTTTATTTTGGAAAACTTAAAACGCGTTTAGAAACTATTTTTTTTATAAAATGACACATAAATCACATTCGTTGAATGCATTGATTTCATGTGTATTTTACGTAAATCACACTTGTTCAGTGCATTTTGTGAATAAAACTCAAAAATTAACTATGGCGGAGCACGCGGACCTGTCGCGTACCCTTCTGGTTTTGCAATTTTGATCCGAAAAATTATCTTTTGATACGGTTGGCCTAAAATTCAACCGAGACCACTTTTCCACACAAGTACTCGCCCCGATCGATATTCCGACCTCAAATTTGCCAAAAAATTTTGGAATAATGCGTTATTCGAGCAATTTTTCGTCTAGGGGTATTTTGGTAATTTTTAGAGTGTAACAGGTATGATACAAAACAAACCTCTTGCTACTAGGGTTGTGATGGAATAAAATACTTTTGAATTTTTAATTAGAGGTCTTAGACTTGAATCACGCAAGATATAAAATCATCTTTATTATGAAACGCTTTATTACCTGATGTGAGCCAAATTTGTTTGTCTTTCAATAAAAGTATCGAACCCCAAATGATTTTAAAAACTCTTCATTTCATATGGGACATCCTTTATCTATAGTTAATCCAAGAATTACTATTTTTTAAATTAATTTCGACATATAAAAGTTCCCCACACACCATTGACAAGCCCTTTTTTTGGATCACATCGTCCCAAAATTAATTACTATAAGCTAAATAATGTATGCACCTACACACATCTAGATAATCTGGAATGTCTATTATTAAATCTATTATGTTTTTTTTTTTTATACGGTACTTGCATTGAAGATTGATTATCTCGAATTTACTCTATATCAAGAATTTTTTTATATTCAGAACTTGAACGTAAAATCACGATTAAAATATGTGTTTTATAATACACTCTATATGTATGTATATTGTAAGAAAGAAAATTACATAAAGTTATTTTTATTCATACATTACATACTAATCTTGTATTTTTCCTCCTTGTATATTGAATAAAATGATACACAAAATCATGCATATGTAATTATTTAGGCAAACAAACAAGAATATCAATCAAATATTGCATTGTTAATCCTGAATTAATTGTACTTTGAATTAAAGGATTCTTTGAAAGAATTATAATTACTTTTGACTCTAATTATATATATGTTTAACTAGTTGAACAAAGTAAAAAAGGACATATATACTAAATTAGACTAACATAGCACAAATTGTCACAAATTAGTGCATTTTCCTCTAGTTGTCTTGTCCCTATGGATAAGGGAAATTTTGTCAAAATAAAGGGTGTGGGGTTTGATAGGTTTTGACTATGTGTAATATTTAGGGATTGGTTGGCCAACAAAATAATGCTTCAGCTGGGGTCCTCTTCTATTTTATTTTATTTTATTTAATAAAGTAGATTGACGTAGCCTATAGTTTATTTTGGATAAGATGTTCAAATATATTTATAATATAAATAAATTAATAAATAGGAGAGATTTGTGTGGATATTTAAATAAATGTAGATTCACAAAGGTTGTCACCAAACTTAGAAAATTAAATTTAGCTGGCAAGTCGAGTTATTAATTATTTGTTTGGCCAAGTTTTGAAAAATTAAAAAATCTTTTTTTTTTAAAAAAAGTGTTTATTTGGGAGGGTTTAGATATTTGATCAAGGGGTTGTTCTTCTCTCCCTCTCTCTTTTTTTTTTGGCTGGGGAGGGGGGTAATGATTTTTCTAAAATTTTTAAAAAATACCTAATATTTCTTAATAATTACATATTATCTCATTAATTATTAATTTCATATCAGATTTCAAGTCAGATACATGTATTTTTGTCATCAGATACACTATAGATCGAGAGATGTGTGAGAGAGTCAGTTATCTCATATATATGTAAATCACACTAGATATGTGTATCCAGAATACCAGATACATAGGAAGAAAGGCAGGGGAAAGAGTGAGAGAAGCAAGTGAGAGCAGGAGAGGAGAGAGACGAGCAAGAGAGTCAACACATCCTAGGTGCATTCAAATTCACTTGGATACAATGTATCTAAAATAAATTACATCTAATTGTAACCCCATATTATACCTGAGATATATGTATCTGGACGCACAAATACATATTTTCAGGGATCGAAATCTTGCACAATAATAATTTGAAAGATACGTAATTATACTCTAAAGTATTGAAATTTGTGTTGTTTGCCCTAAAAAAAATAATTTCTCCTCATACTTACACTTCTGTTTGAAATTTGATCAAACACTTGCTAAAACTGTTTTTCAAATTGATTAATCAAACACAAATTATTACTCTCCAAAAATAATATTTCAAAACACAATTCTAACCCAAAAAAAAAGAAGTAAATTTCAAAAGTTTGACCAAAATTATGGTATTTTTGTTTATTAGATTGGCACTACCTATAATTGATTTTGGATGATGTTGAAATAATATTTTATTTTATAAAACAAATAAATAAAGAGGAATAAGTTAGTGTGGATTGTGGAATTTAACAAATGTAGCTACTCAAAGGTTGTCACTAAACTTTGGCATTTTGCCAGGAGAAAACCAAATTTAACCTGCAAGTCAAGCAACTAAGATATTGATCTTATATTTTTTAAAAGTTCATGAGAACAAAAAAAAAAAGGATATTTTAAAATTTTAAAATTTTAAATTATATATATATATATCAGTTGGGCAGCAGAAAATTTAATATAAAGGGAAAAGGACAGAGGAGAACTTGTGAGATATTCTCTGGTCTCAAATTATTTATTGTGATTACTAAAAATGGTTATAATAAATTATTTATCATTTTAAAAGTTTAAGATAAAATTAGTTATTTTTTATTTTATTTTTATTAAGTAATTATTTTTGAAGACTACAACCATCTTAATTGAATATATTTGATGAAAATATATAGTTTAAAATATAAATGAGTATAAAATATTTAATTTTCTTAATTAATATTAAGGGACATATAAAAAGAATCACGATAAATAATTTGAGACGGATAGAATAGCGATGATAATTATTAGTAAGCTCCATATGATTTCGACCTTTTGAAAAATTCAAACCTCTAATTACATAATCTATTGACGTTTCATAAGAGGACAAAGTGATATGCTTGAACAAATGGTCCCAAATTTATATTTCCATTTGGCAAGAATGTTGAAAGAAATTTTAAAAAAATTATCTAAAAAGAAATTTGTAACGATCCAACCCACTAATAAAATTGTTCGCTTTGGGACTATGTTTGCACGGCTTTAAAACGCATCACTATTTGGTAAGGTACGTTTACTTATATATGGAATTCGCATAGAATCAGCACTGAGATTTGCCTCGCTTCATCGGGATTCACATAAACATATTTGAACTCTGACCCACATCGACAAAGCTGACACAAGAGTGACTCTGATACCATCTGTAACAATCCAGCCTGTTAGTAATATTATTCACTTTGGATCTAGGCCCGCATGACTTTAAAATACGTCATTAGTAAATAAGGATTGTTTACTTATATACCCAGTATCTCACTTATGTTTTGTCGATGTAGGACTTCTCATCTCAAAATAAAAAATGTTACTTTAAAAATAAGTTATATATATAATTTAAATTTGATCGAGTTCTGATATGAATACTGATATCGTGAAAGCCCCAATTGTATAGGAACTCAAATAATTGTATAAGTGATAAGACAGAACAATTGGGGACCCCTGAGGAAACTCCATAATTATGATGGGATGTGTAAATATTGTACAAAATATAAAGTACCATCAAAATTCTACACTTAGATTTTGATGCCTCATCTACCCATATTGAAAATGAGGGGTATGAAAAGGAAATAAAGGAAATCAAGAGGACTCTACTTGCAAGTTTTCATTTATAAATCCTCTTGCAATAATTTGGGTAAAAATTTATTTGTATTCGATATTTTTATCAAGATTAAATCACTTCACAAATCCCTCATAACTCTATAAATCATTTCTGGTGAAACACGTCCTCCAAGTTTTGGAAGCTACAATTAGGTCCTTTTTTTTTGCTATGATTCTTAAAATGTTCTTTTTTTGTTTTAAAAAAGAATGACATACTTTCTTTTCTGATCTGTTTAAAAAAAAAGTGAGTTCTTTTTGGGTAAAATTTTAATTTTAACTTTTCACGTGGTATATTTTAGGCCATAAGATTAAAGAGGATTTTGGTACATTTAACATAACTTTAATTTAGAACTATAAGATTGAAAAATCTTTTTTATTTTTTTAAATCTCGTGCTAAGTCAAACTAGATCATTCTTTATGAAACAAGGGGAGTAGGATTTCCACATTTTTGTTTTCTTCTTTTTCTTTTCTTTTTCTTTTTTTTTCATATCTAGTATCTTCTGTTTATGAGACTTGATTGTTAAGACGAGGGTTTTTCCGGAAACAACCTCTCTATCTCGATGAGGTAATGATAAAATTTGCGTATATTTTATCCTCCGTAGATCCCACTTATGAAATTCACTGGATATGTTATTATTGTTATAATTTTCGTATGGTCATGATACTTCTACTTTAATATGTCTCCATGAATTGTCAATCTACTTTTCACAAAAATATCAATCACTAATTAGACTAGATATGGCCATATTCCTGTGTGGAGAATGAACATAGCCCATGACAATATATTTCGATATTTGTTACGTATTGTTTCATAATATATTATATTTATATTATATCACAATACAAATAGAAATTTGAATAAATCACATTGTCTTCAAATATCACGCACCAGTAATTTGAGGAGTAAACATGTAAACTAAAATGAATATGGATTGAGTTATAATTAAAAGAAAGGTATGATAAATAATAAAATAAGATTATTAAATATTTTTTTTGTTCCATTTTAATTGTCATGTTGCGTTTTTTCGAAAATTAATTTAATTCATTTTTAAAGTTAAATTAGATTAAATTAGTTTAATATAATATTTTAAAATAAAAATTTAGATATTCAAAATTTATAGTAAAAGCATTACTAATTAAAAAAAACGTATCAATATGATGAAAAAATATATCTTAAAATATCAAAGTCTACATAATTTAACTTTAACATAAAAACTATGATAACTAACATAAGATGGAGCTAATAATAAATAAGAACAACATTTTAAAAAAATAAAAAAGACGATAACAACGTAATCATATCAAGTCGATAATATCGGTGTGTATACCAATACAAGGATCATATAATAAAATTTAAATTTGACCGTTTAAATAATTTTTCTCTGTAATTCGACAATATAATAAGATTTCAATTATGAAGAAAGTAATGGAACAAATAATTCAAGATTAATTTATGCTTGCATCATAAAGATAATAGTAACATTTATCAATATTTAAATACATAATTATGAGATTAGGATTTCTAGGGGATTGATTTCCTCAAATCTAATTATGAAATTTGGGTCCCAATAATTTCATTGTTATTCCTTTTCTCCCCACACATAAAGTGTCTATAGTAATTTTTTTTTCAATTCTATGATATATATATTGATATTTGATTAAATTTAAATTTATTAAAAAAAATATTTTTGAGAGTGAATATTTCTAATATAGTTCATTTCATTTTTATAAAATTTAAAATTTATAATTAAAGATGAAAGAATCTCGATCTATGGACGAGACTGTAGTTGTCTACTTAATTAAATGCCATGTTCTTAAAAGTCTATAAAGAAAAAAGAAGATATGATGAGTAGTGATAAAGAAAGGTTCTATCATTTCAAGAAACAATAATAAAAATATTGTGTTATCAATACTGTTGTCTCTCTAAAGTTGCAACATAAAAAGAGAAACCACCATTTTTATTTTTATTATTACTACCAATAATGACAAGTTATAATTTCTTCTTGCATTTTTTGAAAAAAAAAAACTTAATTTATTAGCTACTTTTGGGATCTAATGTTGTTTTAATGGGTGGTTTTCTTTTGCAAACTTTAGGCTTTTTTTATGGCTATACAATTGTACATTATATTGCTAACAAATCATTGTGGTCCAAGTTACTAATACAACTTTTTTACAAGAATGTGACACTACTAGATGGAACACAAGCATAATTTTAACTTCATATGTCCTGATTTTAAATTTTAAAAATTAAATTATGTTTTAATTCAAAAATATACATTTCGAAAGTCTAGAAAATCGCATTTGTTATTTATGATGTCTTTATATTTTGTGAAGGTCTTTAACTTATGTCCTTTATAACTAAAACAAAAATTATGAAGCATAATACTGTAATATATTTTTATATCATAATATATTCAATTTATGTTCCACATAACTTCAATTAAATATGAGGCGAGTGTTTGCAACATATTTTAAAGTAATAGATTATGAATTGCAATCACAAATAAAATATGAAGAAATATAAGTTTATTCATAAACAATGTGGGTATAATTTTATTCATAAACAAGTTTCATGAGATGATTTGTATAGATCTTCTTGAACAATTTGAAAATCAAGAAGAGTCTGGTATATTTTGATCTCTTTATGAATATTCCAAGAGTTTGTGGGATTTACGAGATGCCTAAAAGAATATTATACCTTTATATAAGACTAAGCTAGGATTTAGTGTAGAGTAATCTCTAGAAACCCTTAATGGAATAGAATTCGTCTTGTAGAGTCGTATAAAATTTCAACCATGAAAAAGTTAAAGACTAGCCTATTTTAAGAGCAATTCATACAATTTCCATTTTTTATCAAGAAATAGTGAGGTCAAAATAAATATCAAATATTATAATAATTTTATTTGTTTGGATATTTTATAATGGCTATAGATAAATTATTATTATTATTATATATTTTATAATGGATGACGGTTAATAAAGAGGTCTAATAGTAGTTCTTGATTGAGTATTCACATCTGAATTTATGTCACGAAATTATTGACTTTCATTTTGCCAGTTATTAAGTCAAGTCAAGTCAAGGTCTTCAAATAGACTTGTATGCACCTTTTCATTTATTTATTTATTTATTTAATTAAGAAAAATAAAGATTATAAATCTAAGTATATATTATTTCACCTTGTCATGACTCCTACAATACACCTTATTCCCTAGCTAAATTCATTAAATTTCATTTTAAATTTTAATATCAATGTTAAAAAAGGATGTGTATGATATTTGAACTACGTTATGTATCATGATTCAAGTCTAATATCACATGTATTATCTGTTTCGGGTTTAAATTGGTATAGATTTATCTTTCGATTTTGTGCTATATTGAGCTCCAAAAGTGTGTACCGTGTATATGAACTTGAATTATTCTTATATAATTTTTCATTTTTATCATTTTTTTTCAGTGTCAATTTATCTAAGGTATCATGCGTGCAACTCATCTTCAAAAGCTTCCAAACCTAGAAGTCTAGTTAATCCTTCTTGACCCATCCTCATCACTTGGCCTCTTTGTTAGGACTGTTGCATGTGACTTTTTTTAAAGAATTCAACGTCTTTACTGAAGTTTGTCCCACCATTATCTTAAGAGAGTACAAGCTCTAATAACTTATTTGACATGATTCAAGCACATGATATGTATTATCCACGTTGATCTAGGTCCTCGTATATTTATTTTTTAGGCTATGTTATATCGAGCTCTAAAAGCACATGTACATTAATATAAACTTATGGTATATCTTAAAACTCTTTCATGTTTTTCTCTCATTCTAATATGAAAATTGTAAAAGGTGCCACATGACCCACCTTTAACGGTCTATCTTTTGGTCAAGGTGTCAAATAAAAGTGATTGTTGAGATATCTCACATTTTACAACAGATGTGCTTGCTATAGTATTTCAAAATTCAATTTGAAACTAAAATTATTTTTTGTAAATGTTTGAACGTATTTCTCCCATTTAAAAAAGAATGATATCATTTCTTTTTTAATTAGTCTATTTAAAAAAGAATAATTGATTTTTTTTTAAATAATTTTATTTCAATCTTTCACGTGGCATATTTAAAGTCACAAGATTAAAAGACATTTAGGTACATTTAACATAACTTTAATTTAATATCACAAGATTGAAAAATCTTTTTATTTTTTAAACTCCATACCAAGTCAAAATCAAATCATTTTTTTTAAAATGGAAAAATTATATATAAATTCATCTCAGGATGAATTTGTATATTCAATCAAACATAATATAAATTTATTCTCGAATATAAACCTTGAGCATCCCATATTATTTCATCAACGTGTATTATTATTTTATCTCACCTTCAGACGGATATAATAAATTTAAAATTATAATTTCGAGATAATTTGTTGACCAATTTTAGTACCCCTTAAAATATTAGTAATACGTGTGAGGTATTACACGTGTGGCTTAGTGTGTCCGTGTGAAGACATTGTCATGTGGGGACCACACAAATGATAGTTTTTTTTATGCCCAATTCATACCTAATAACTTCTGTTGGCACAAAATTGTTCATTGTCTTTTAGTGGTTTATTAAATCCACAAATTACAATTTCTTTAAAATTAAAATATATTTTTAAAATATTAGACAACTAAAAGTGAACAGGAGAAGTACGTTGCGGAGATCAAAACTACTTGTGCACATTATTGTTTGAGTAAGTGTGTGTACGCTAGCAATGGCGGAGCCTTATGGTGATCAGAGGGTTCATTCAAATTCTTTTCGATGAAAAGTTATACTATTTTTATATGATAAAAATATTATTTTATAATTCGTGTGTCTACTTGAATCTTTTTGAAGAAAATTTTGGATTCGTCAGTGTCCGCTAGAGATATATATGAATGAGGTTGATTTGAATTTTTTAAATATGAAATCAAATTAATAAAATTTGAATTTTTCATCCTCGAATTTTTTTTAAACTTTTTTGATAAAATATTCATACAAATATATATTTAACTTGTGTATTAAGTATTTTTTAAATTCTATCAAAATACAATTATTTAAGTTGTTTCTTAAGAAAATAATATGAAATATGATATGGTAATGACACTAAAATATTCAATAACAAATAATAAATAAATTCATAAATAAAATGTTCAAATAAATAAGTCATAATTAAAATTTAAAATGATCATAATGTTAAAGTACTAAATCATAGTAAAATAAGTCTAATAAATATTGATTACATGACTAAACACTAAAGAAAAAACTAAAATTAAATTATTTATTTTAATTGTCTAAAACAATATAAAATTAAAAAATAAATATTCAACATTATTGTCACTTTTAGTGTTGAGTTAATCTTTTTGCTAGCATTAACATTGATTTCAGCTTTATTAGATTTACTAATATCTATGGCATAATAGTTATTGGACTATTCAAAATTCTAAGTCAAATTTGAAATAATATGTTAAAAGATAAAAGTTATTAAAAAATCTAAAAAATATTTATACATTATATCAAAATATATGTATAAAATAAATTTTAAAAATTATATATATGATGTCGGGTTAGTTTAATCTCTGATTGACTTATTCAAATTAAAATCAAATCAATTCAAGTATAGTTAGATTTTATTTCAACTTTTATTTTACCAATTTATTACTCTCATTTCAATTTATTTTTCTTTTTAGTTCCTCTAGAGAAAAAGTGTCTTTCTTTTTCGACATTTCTTTTTTATTTATTTTTTATATAACATATTTAAAATTATAAATATTAAAAAATATTTTAAAATATTTTATATTGTTAATTTATGATATTACATATTAAATTAAAATCAGATAAATAAATTAAATAGTTTAACTTATGTAGCTCCCACATTAAGGGGCCCATAGCCTATATCAACATGGGCCCAAACCTCATCCAATAATACTTATGGGGGCCCATATAACTATTAAAACTTTTTTTTTCCTTTCTTTTAACACCAATTTTTTAATCAATTTTTTTCGAAATTAAATGCAAACACTCATGCATAGGTGAAAACTAGACGCTAACGTCAGATTAATAGAATGAAAAAGGATAAAAAATATCTTTCGTTTATATCTTGGGTTGTTTATGTCTTTGTATTATAAAAAATAAGTTAAAAATGTCCTGATTTAAACAATACTAACGGAAAAGGGTCAAAAATACCCTTGATTTATACTTTGGTCCAAAAATACCTTTGTCAATGATACTTTGGTCCAAAAATGTTCTCATTGTTACCAAATGGTTCAAAAAGAGCTTTTTTGGACCAAAGTATCATTGACAAGGACATTTTTGGACCAAAGTATAAATCAAGGGCATTTTTTACCCTTTTTCGTTAGTGTCATTTAAATTAGGGCATTTTTTACCCATTTCTGATAGTACAAGGATATAAATGACCCGAAGTATAAACAGAGGACATTTTTTATCCTTTCTGATAATACAAGGGCATTTTTGACCATTTTCTCTTAATAGAATACCTATTCAAAGACCTTTTTTTTTAATGACAAGGGGAACCCACAACTATTATCCTTTGGATGAGCATAGGGTAAACCCCCACTATTATGCAATAGCTCGCAAACAACATAGGAAAGGTAATTTGTCCGGTGCGACGAGCTCAATCCAAAAGGCAAATTCCTTGTTTTCGCTGATAAAGGGTTTCGAAATAACAATAAAAGTAAAAATTAAATTAAAAAATATTTGACCAGTGAATCTGAAAGTAAGTATTGGACACATTAAAAGTGAAAGTAAAGAAAAAATTGCCATAATTTACTCAAAACTTTTCGTATAATTAAATATAATATCATATGAAGAGGTCATGTTCTAATCTCAAAAAAAATTGAAAATTGTTTCAAGTTTCTAAAGAAAATGTAAATGGAATGAAGCAGTCGTGGATACAAACATCTTAGTGATAGGATTTAATTTAACATCTATTAAAAAAATGTTTAAATTGAGTAATTTTATACAAAAATATTATTATTATTAAGATAAACAAACAACATAATAGAAATGTGATCTATTTTATGAGTTTCTTTTGTTAACATTCTATTTATTAATTTAATAGACGAGCTATCTTAACTCGTATTTAATTTCAAATATGTCGAGCGACTAAATACTAGTGATCTTATTATATTTTAAATAAAGAAACCTATGCATGAATATCTATCACCACAAGAATATACATAATGAATGTAACTTGATGACCAATAATTTAAAATCTTGTCACTTGAAATAATTTATTTCTACATATTTAATAAATAAAAATAAATGAAATGATGTAGAATGGACCAAACAAAATTAAATGAGTTTTATAGCACACAGATAATTTTTTATTTTATTTTTTAAAAAAAGCAGTAAAGGTAAAGAGATGGTCCCTTAAAAGTGAAATGGACACTTGGCAAGAAATTATTATATCTTTATCAAATCTTTATCTTTTTTTCCTCTTTTATTTTCTTACTGAATAAATTGTACACAAATTTTAACTTTTCTGATTTTGTATTTTTTGGAAGTTAACTTTGCCTGCCAGTCATGTTTTCTTTAGGAGAACAATCACAAAAAAACAAAATGCCTTGTGGACCCTCTTTTTACCTTTCTTGGTCGGCCAGTGGACCCCATTTTCAAATATTTTTAAAATAATTTTTCAAAAGAAAAATTTATATATAATTTAAACGAATATTACGGGAGTTAGAGTGTGGTGATAGAGGATGAAGGCTATGAAGATGAAATGAAATGTGTTGAAAGGTCTAGAAGACGATAAATTATTATGAAAAGTTACTTATGAGACTTATTTTCTCTATAAAGAAATATTTTTTTAAAAAAAATCGACTAATCGAATATATCTCAAAATTTGAAAAAATAACTAAATCATATTGAATGGGAAACAATTTAATTTCCTATAAATCATAAAAATATTATCAGAACATTTCACTGTCCTTAAATAAAGGAAGTTGTATGACAAAAACATTAAAATAAAATCTAATTTAAATAATTAAGTAGTTTAAAATTTCTAAAATTACACACACACGCAACATACAAATACAGTAATATAGAATAACAAAAAATTAAAATTAAAATTTAAACATCAGAAATAAAATAATATCGTAAAATCTTACCATTTAATAATAATGTTTTATTAATTTGCATAATTTCCGCTTTACTCTTTGTTTTTATTTCTAAAAAAAAACATTTTGGAAGGTGGCTTGCTGGTCAATATATTCTTGTAGTTTCAAGAAAAAATGGTCTATCCTCTTTACATTTTATTTAAAATAAATATAATTTTTAAAAATATTTGGATAGTTTAAAAGTTCTCTTCGAGAAAAATAATGTCGTGGCGTATAAAATAAGAAAAAAGGGATATGTATTCGGTCTTATTTCTATTTTGTGAAAATAGAAAATTTATTTTGGATAGATTTTCGATTCTGTTATGACTTATTTAAATAACAATTTATTTTGTTTTTAGCTTCGTTACTAAAGTGTCATTCCTTTCTTTTTTAGAGAATTATTGAAAATGCCTCTGAACTTGACGGTAGTTATTAATTTTATCCCCAAACTATTGACAGTCTTAAAAATATTCCTCTACTAGACTAACTAAACTAAAATACAACCTTGATCTACCACAAGTATTAAAAATTACCCCTTAACTTGGCAAGAATTCAGGGGTGTATTTCACTCATGTTGTAAGATAAGGGGTGTATTTAAATTCAGTTAGTTAAGTAAAGAGATATTTTTAACATTATCAATAGTTCTAGAACGAACAAGACGAAAGGTATGTCATCAACTCCAGACTCATATGCATATATATATATATATATGAAGAGATGAATTATCACATGTAAAATACAGCATATAAAATAAAGTTGTTAGTATTTGGCTTTTGTAATTGAGTAAAGTGCAATGTACTTGGAATGACCTTTAACTTTTAGCCATGGTCCCTAACAAAAATTGGAATCAAAAATAAAAATTTAAACATTACCCCTATTGTCAAGCAACCAATGCAATGGTCAAGGTATCTATTCAACAATTTATTAATTAATATTTTTAATTTTTTTGACCAAATACTCAATCAATCCCAAATTAAATCTTTTGTGTTTTAATTTGACCAATAATGTAGTGCAAATTAATTATAGCATACTAAATTCATTAAATTCAAAGGTCTTCAAAATAGAAAAAATAGGTGAGTGTTAACTTTAAAGAATATCAATCTACAACTACTTTTTCTTTTAATTTGTTTAAAGACCATCGGAAATAATTATCCTACTTTCAATCAAATTTCACTTATAAGATCACATTGAATATGTTATGTATTTGTTGTACTAATAATTTGGAGTTATCTAATCTTATCGGGATTAAGAGAATTAATTTATACAATATATACAAGAACATATATATGCGCAATTATATATATGTGTGTAGGAAGAAAATTCTATCCATTTGGTCAAGATCAAGTTAAATGCTCATTAACAATGATGGGGTTATAATGCAATAATAATTCTAAATAGAATATGGTCCCAATACTTAATTATACAAGTAGGAGTGTAGGGTTTTGTAGGGCTTTTTTTGTTACTAATAACAAAAGCAGAGAGAATATAATGTCCATGACGCACTTAAAATTGACAAAATAAAGCTAATTTCCAGCAAAAATATAATCAAAATCATTTGTTTGAAAATGTTGATGTAACGGTTGACTGTGACATTAAAGCAAAAATAAATAAAATGAATTATGTAACAAATATGAAATATTTGATCTGAATTTTTATTTTACTTTTGTTTTGAGGATTTTTCAAAAATAATCGTTTTACCCTCATAAAGGTACTCATTTTCTTCCATGTAAATCATAGATGGTCATTACAACAATAACATATCGAAGACCTTACCTCTAAAGGTGATGTAGAGAGGTTCAGATAGACTTTTAGCTCCAGACAAAAACTGATTAAAAAGAGGTACATAATAGTACAAGAGACCATATGTAATAAACACAACAACAAATAGTAATAAAATACTATCGCAATCAAATAATACTACGATCAAACTATAAGCATAGCACTATGACTATTAGTAAGGACACTAACATAGCGCAATTCTATCTACTAATCTTCTACCTTAATTCATGTCCTTAATACTTTTTTACCTAAGGTTATATTTATCACATCCGAGCCTACACCGTAGACGTGGCTTGCTTGAAAATCATATTGGGTCCCAAGCGAACCACTTGGCTTGGTTAACTTACTCAAGGCAAGACTTAAATATCATAAATGAGCTAGAGTGGGCAAAATGAAACATGCATCTCAAGTCTTAAAGTGAAATCATGAAAACTCAATGTGTTGTGATATGCGAAACTAAAATAATACTTTTAAAACAACTCAAGAAAATAACTAAAAACTATCTAACCGGTCTATGAAACCTCTACAATACTGACTCTAAACTAGGTATCGGGATAGGTGTAACACCCTACAACTATATTTTTAGGATCCGATTTTTTTTGTCATAAATATATAAGCTTGAACCTAGTTATTCTTTACATGTACCTATATTTTAAGGCTCATTCTCATATGTTTAAAGCGTATTAGAAGTGTATTAGGATCATAAGATACCTCTAGTACTTAGTCGAGTTCAAACCTTCTTATAAATTGAGTTTCTAGTGTTAGATTATGTAAGGGTCAACTTTAAATGATCATAACTTTTAGCACATAAATAATTAGGTGTCCCATGACCTACCAAATGACAGGTATTTGAATTATCTTTCCAACGCAATTGATTTCACATCATTTAGAGTTTGGAGTCAAAAGTTATGATTGTTTTACTGGAGACTACCAGATGCAGAGTTGTTATACAAAATCTAATACGGGTCATGAGAAAAAAAATATGACCCGTTTCCTAACTCATGGAAAAAGTCCTAAAAATTAATATTTTTTGGTCCCAGACTTTATGGACCAATCTACGGGTCGTAGATTGGGCTCGTCAAATTGATACAGAGGGCCCGAAATTGGTCCAAAAGTTTACGTAAGGGTCCCTATGGATCGTGGAAGTTTCTACGGGTCATAGATGGGCTCGTAGACGACTTTTGATAGCTTTTTAAGGAGGGTTATTTTGATCTTGTCCCACTCTTTTAAAACCTAAACTCGACATTTTTATACCTATATAAGCCCCTAAACCTAACTATTCAGTCTATTTTCGTTCAAAACATATTCCAAGACTTTGAACAAGGTTCCAAGAAGAGAAAAGTTAGGGTTTCAAGAGAATCTAGTTTGTTCTTCAAAATTCTTTAAAAAAAATCTAAATCTCTCATATATGTAAGGCTATCATAGCGTTGGATTGAGTTTGTCCACGCGCCCCACGTCTAAGTTTCAATTTTTAATTAATTTTGAATTGGGTAAAAACCTAGTTTTCAATTTTAATTGAGTCAATTCTTATTCTATTAAGTTCTATATAATTATGAATTGAAGTTTTTATTATTTGAATTATTGTTAGTGGCTATTTTCCCTTGAACCCTAGTTGAGTTAATAATCATGATTTCTCTTATGCATTATTTGACATTGAGATTTATGATTTTCATGCATTAAATGAAGAGGGAAGGAAGAAGGGCAAAAGGAAGAGGGTCAGAAGCAGTCTGGAAATTTTGAGAAAGGGAAGGAAGTAATTGATGACCATCGAAGGGGACCACAACACAAACATGAAGATCAGACAAGGAAGATGTAGAAAGTTACGGTTGATAATAGATTTAAAGCCTTTAGGGGTGAGGAATAAGGGAGAGAGGAAGAGCAAAAGGAGAAGGGGCAGAAAGGGAATGTGCCTGAATCGACACGAAGTTGGGTGGATCAGACCTTTGACGATGGAAAAAAGACCCAATATAGTTCAAAGAAAATGGAGGCTACAGGTGACAATCAGAAAGTTGAGAACAATCGAGAAGTGGAAGAAATAGTGGAGGTAAAGCAGAATGAAAAGGCGAATGGTGTTGATGATAAAAGAAATTCAAAGGAGAATATAGAGGAACTGGACTGTTCACAGGCAATCGTGCCTTACAAGGGAGTGGTGGACGTGGAATCAGAAGAGGAGAGTGATACTAATCGGCATGCCTTACATCTGGAGGAAGAAAATATAAAATATAATATTCAAATGATCAGTAAAGCTGGGGACTTATCACCTCGACACACCAATAGCCTTAAGGCAAAAAAGGGTAGACCAATGCTGCCTTTACAAGTTAGAACAAGAAGTAAGAAGGGAGGTACATCGTCTAGTCTCCAATGATTGAAAACATATTATTCTGGAACATTAGGTCTGTTAATACCCAGAATGCTTTTGGGAGGGTAATAAACCTAAATAGAAGACATGGATATTCATTTATAGCTCTCATGGAGCCTTTCCAAGATCCAAGTGAGCTAGAACAACACAGAAGAAAATTAGGTTTCGATAATGCAAAGGCAAATGTTTCTGTAAAGATATGGATTTTTTGGAATAACGATTAGATAATTTTGGTGGTTATAGATTCCTATCAACATCTCTCTATGCAGTTTTGCAAAAATGATTGCTCTTGTATAATATCGTCTATATATGCCCGGTGTAATAGTGTTGAAAGACTTGAACTTTGGGAGGAATTAGAGGTGATTTCATATGACAATACCCCGTGTCTAGTTGGTGGAGATTTCAATATTATATTAAACGAGGAGGAAAAGTTGGGAGGACTAGCTTTCACGTAATCGGAGGCTGCTGACTTTGGTTAGTTCATTAGTGATTGTGCCTTGACTGATCTGTTGTTCGCAGGTAGTAGTTATACGTGGTGGAATGGGAGGATCAATGAAGAATGTATTTTTAAGTGGCTGGATAGAGTTCTGGCTAACTCTAAGATGATAGAGATCTTCCCTAGTACAACGATAACTCATCTAATCCGTCAAGAATCGGACTATGCCCCCCTTCAAGTGGAGTGCAAATCGGAGACCGAAGTGATAGAGAGGCCATTTAGATTTCTAAATTTCTGGACGAAACATCACAATTTTAAGCAGGTGATAGAGCAAAACTGGAAGGCAGACTTTAGTGGTAGCCCTTTCATGGAACTACAAGCAAAACTCAAGAATGTGAAAAAGACATTGACAATGTGGAGTAAAGAGGCTTTCAGTAATATTTTCCAAAGTATTGATACCTTTGAAGACATTATTAAAGTTAATGCGATTCAACTGGAAATCAATCCTTCGAAAAGCAATAGAGCAAATCTCAGTAAGGCGGAGGCAGAGTTGAAAAAATACAAAAAGTTGGAAGAAAATTACTGGAAGCAGAAGTCGGGCACGCGATGGTTCGTCCATGGAGATAATAATTCTAGATTATTTCATTTCTATGTGCAATGAAGAAGGAAAAAACTTAATATTACAAAAATTCAGGATATGAATGGTGTAACCAGGAATGATCCTACTGGTATAGAGGATGCGACGGTGGAGTATTTTACTTAACAGTTCGAGAGAGAGTAGTCGGTACAAGAATGTACGTTGTTGCACCTCATTCCGAGGCTAATTGAAGAGGATGATAATGATTGTATGATTAAGCTACCAAGCAGGGAAGAGGTTAAGAAGGTTGTGTTTGATTTGAATGGGGACGCTGCTTGTGGGCCTGATGGGTTCTCAGGAGTGTTTTTTCAAGAATATTGGGACATCATTAAAGAAGATATTACAAGGGTAGTGAAGGCATTCTTTTGTGGCCACGAGCTACCTAAGTTTGTTACCCATACAAACCTGGTTCTCATTCCCAAGAAGCAAGAAGTGAAAAACTTTATGGATATGAGGCCAATTAGTTTGAGCAGCTTCATAAATAAAATAATCTCCAGATTGATGCATGAGAGGATGGTTGGGATTCTGCCAAAGATAATCTCCCCTAATCAGTCTGCCTTCGTCAAAGGCAGAAACATTGTTGAAAATGTTTTGTTATCTTTGAAAATTATCAAGGATATGGGCCTAAGAAATTAGAATTTCGATATGGTGGTTAAGCTTGACATGACTAAAGCCTACTGTGGGGTCTCATGGTTTTTTCTAATTAAGGTGCTAAGAAGGTTCAAGTTCTGTGAGACCATAATTGACATAGTCTGGAGGCTGATTTCAGCCAATTATTACTCTATTTTGGTGAACGGTCAATCTTATGGTTTCTTCACATCATCAAGAGGTCTCAAACAAGGAGACCCTTTGTCATCAACCCTCTTTATTATCATGGCAGAAGTACTATCAAGAGAATTAAACTCCTTGTTTGATGATATGAATTTCAAGGGTTATGGGCTCTCAAAATTGAGCCCAAAGATTAATCATTTGGCTTATGCTGATGATGACACTATATTGGTTTATTTAGAGGATAGATATTCATTGAAGAAAATGATGACTGTGATTAGAAGGTATGAGGAGGAATCCGGACAGTTGGTCAATAAATCAAAAAGCTATTACTACCTGCATGATAAAACCCCTCTGATTGTTGCTATAAGACTTAGGAGAATGACTAGTATTAAACAGGGCTCCTTCCCTTTTACTTACCTGGGATGCCCTATCTATTATGGGAGAAATAAGATATGTTACTTTGAAGATCTTACCAGAAAGATATCTAGAAGAGTGTTTTCTTGGCATAATAAATTCCTATCCTTTGGTGGCAAGATGATCCTAATAACTCATGTACTTCAATCACTCCCAGTTTATCTCTTATCTTCCATGAATCCTCCCAAAGGGGTGATTGATTGCTTACATAAAATCTTTGCTAAGTTCTTCTGGGGTAAAATGGGAGGTGCTAAGGGCAAGCATTGGGTCAGATGGGAGGACTTATGCTGCCCAAAGAAAGAAGGTGGTTTGGGGTTCAGATCTTTACATGATATTAATAGTGTTTCATTAGCTAAACTATGGTGGACGTTTAAGACATCAACCTCCTCACTGTGGAGTAGATTTATGGGTAATAAATATTGTAAAAAATCCCATCCAACAATTGTTTGGAATGCAGGCGCTTCCCATGTCTGGAGGAAGATGCTTCGAATTAGGGAGGAAGTTTGAGCATCAAATAGGATGGCATATAAGAGCAGCTAATTCAAGTTTTTGGTATGATAATTGGACTAAACAAGGGGCTCTAATCTTTGCTGATAGTGGGAGGGCAGATAAGGAAGAAGAAGCCGAAGTAAAAGAGTTCATTAATCAGGGTACCTGGAATACTGACAAGTTAACTCAGTTGCTATCAACTGATATGGTAAACCACATCAAAGAGAACATCAAACCAGTTACCAGTGAAGTTAGTGACAAGGCTTGTTAGATGGGTGCAATATCTGGAGAATTCTCTACTAGCTCAATTTTTCAGCTTCTGAGGCAGAGAAAAAATATGGAAGCATGGGATGGATATGTATGGATAAAAGGTTTACCCTCCAAAATCTCATTCTTTATTTGGAGGGTGATGAGAAGGAGTATTCCAACTGATGATAATCTCAAAAGATTAAGAGTGTAGCTGGTTTCAAAATGTCACTGTTGTGACACTGGTATTGATGAAATCATGAACCATGTTTTGCTAACAATCCCTATTGCTAAGAAACTATGGAGGCATTTTTCTTCATGTGCAGGTATCAATATAATTGAAGGACAACTGGTGAATGCTATGACAACCTAGTGGAATTCTGAATCTGGATCAAGGTGGAATATCATCATGAATGTTGTTCCAGCTATAATAATCTGGAAACTTTGGAAGAGAATAAATACTATGAAGCACGGAACCCAAGTCTCATTTGAACATCTAGTGGCTAATTGCCAACTAACCCTGCAAAACCTAATAAGGATAACCTTTCCAGAATTGAAAAGGGTCCCTTATAGATAGGTGGAAATGGTGGATGTCTTGCAAGACTGGAGAACACCTCTATTCTATTGTATTGTCAGATGGAATGCTCCAGTTGAGGGATGGATCAAATGCAATTCTATTGGAGTCAGTAAGGGCAACCCTGGGATGAGTGCTTATGGTTACTGTATTAGGAATGCACAAGGTGATCTCATCTATGCAGAAACTAAGGGCATTAGGTTCAATTCTAATATGACGATTGAAGCTATGACTATTAGGCAAGCTGTTAAAGCTTGTTTGCAGAGGGGTTTTACTCAGATTATAATGGAATCAGACTCACTAACCTTAGTTAACATGATTAATGATATATGAAAAGTGCCTTGGGAGTTAACTGATATGATTGAGAAAATATAAGAAGACTTTAGAAAAGTGCAGATCTTAGTCAAACATATATACAGAGAGGTAAATCACCTAGCAGATCATATAGCAAATCTACCAATTACCTACAATCAGAGCATGAAATTCTACTCATTTAGAGAGCTACCAAGCATGGTGAGAAGAATTTTAAACACAGACAAGGAGAATCAAGAGTGGTCCTCAAAATGAAGATTAAACGAACAAAAGGGAAGTGCAGCAAAATATTTACAGAACAAGGGGAAGAGATTATAAATTACACTAGCTTGAAGAAGTTCATTAGCTATATTGTATCTCAAAAATCCTTAAGAATACAAGGAGGAGTCTCAGAACCGCACGGGACCTGGCCGGTTTCACCTGACGAAATCAAAATTGTACAAGGATAGGGTGAGACTCGTCGAACATAAAATTGGAAAGAATGGGAGAAAATGATACCTGTAACGACTTGTAACAGTGGTGACAGATTGAACAAGAAGACACTGAGAGTAGAGGAACCATGAGACAAAGGAGGCGGAGAAAAGGAGATGGAGATTTTAGGAAACCCCTAATGTTTAGGGATCTGTTTGGATGGTGATGTATTGATAAGGCTATATCATAGTTAAGTGGGCTTTTGGGCTGATCATCTTTGTAATTGTTTTGAAATTTGAATAATAAAACGGACCCATGATCCAAATTGATTAAAAAAATGCATTAAATGAGTATCTGTTCTAAATCAAGGTTATGTATGTTTTTTAGCAAAGATGATGAATGTTATTCATTTATGAAAAGAATGATTTGAACTAGTATTATATATATATATATATATATATTAAAGAGTTAATGTTGTTTTGAGAAGAGAGTTTTGATGAGATATGTATGACTTGAAGCATATTTATTTTATGAAAAAATATATGACTTGTAATTGAAAGTATTGATGAATTGAGATGAAATTGAATTGATGAAAAGGTCCAATGAGACTTGATGAGAAAATTTGAATTGTTGATAGACATGAGCACATGTTTGGGAGAAGTATGAGCACCTACATAGCCAACATAGGATGGAGGCCTAGCCTCTCTTGTCCCCAAAAGAGGACTTAATTTGTGGATCCAATAATTTTTTTTGTGACGAACCCTCCTAATGGGCTCACATACTTAGCTATTGTCTCTACCAGGGCCAGCCAGTTCGCTCCTTCATCCCTCTTATCGAACTCGGTACCTCAGACTCCTTTACACTCTCCAAAAGAAGTTGCCTTTCACCAATTGAGCAATTCAATTGGTGAAAAGCGACTCCTCTTAGAGTGTGTAAAGGAGCCTGAGGTATCGCGTTCAATTCCACATAGCGCTGCAGCGTGATGCAACTCAATTGATGAAATGTGACTCCTCTTGGAGATTGTTATTAATTTCATTTATTCAAATATCAAATAAAGTAGCATGAGGTACAGGGTTTGATTCTCTGTAGTACTGTAGCGTGAAAAGGGACGAAACAACGAACTGACCGGCTCTGGCTGAGACAATACTTGAGTATGTGAGCTCATCAGGAGGGATCGTCACAAAAAAATCAGTTCGCTCCTTTTAATCCTTTTTCATGATGCAGCGCTACGGAAAATCGAATTAGGTACCTCAGGCTCCTTTATTTAATATTTGACAATATCAAATAAATAATTTATTATAGTGAGAACACATTAATTATCCTTTTATATAATTTTGTCCTTCCAATAAAGAGTTCTACTTCTTGTTAATGTCGTTATTTTATTTTTATGATCATGCTAAAATCAATAAACATCCATTGAAAAATAAAATATTCAGTAGAAATAAAAAAAATTGAACAAACAAATTTGACCAAAATATTTTTTCTAAGTAAATTTGTCCTTTCAATAAAAAATCAAACTTATAATTACTATAATAAATATATTTCGCAAAATAAAATATCAAACAAAAATAAATTGAACTATAAATTTGATCGACATACATTATCATATTAATAAAGCATTAATTATTTTATAAGAATTTTTTATTTTAATAAAAATCGTATATATATTTGATGTCATTAATAATTCTTTTATTGTTGTGCTAAAATCATAAATGAGATATAAAATTAGTTATCTCCCTAAGTGTATTGAATGAAAATATCTTACCATAACACTATACTATATAAATAACGTTAAAGAAAAATGATGTATAATATGTTTTTTTCTTAATCGAAAATTAAATGGAGTGTTAAAATCATAAATGATTTTTAAAAAAAATCAAGGAGATTATCTTCTTAAAAATATTGATAGAGAAAATGTCAACACTAAATTACACACAAGCTTTGTTAGAAGAAAAAGACGAACAAAATCATTTATAATTTAAATAAAATAAAATGATATTATTACAAATATGTGTGCTATTAGCGTGTTATTTGCGTGTATCAATAAATATCTATCGCAAAATAAGAACATTAAACTAAAAAAATTAAGAGTTGAACTAATAAATATGATCCAAATAATCTAAAAAAAGAAATTTTGAATTTTTTCTCTTACACGGTTAAACAGTCAACTTTATTTATGTCGAACTCATCTATTTTTTATTTTTCACTCGAATTGAAGTAAGATTTGATTATTTGAAACTTATCAAATGGTCATGTAATAGTCAATTTTATTTATGTTGAACTCATATGTTTTTTAAAAAAAAATTTACATGGTTAAATAATCAACTTTGTTTATGTCGAACTCATCTGTTTTTTGTATTTTTCACGCGAATTGAAGTAAGTTTTAATTATTTGAAACTTATCAAA